>JAUTBQ010196294.1:0-10037 GCA_032361185.1 Lepetodrilus ovalis | reverse complement strand
AAATGTTATCTCCGGGAGAATAACATAGTTGTCCTCTTGATGTTATCTCCGGTGGGAGCCAGTATTGGGTGATAAATGTATGTATGTTCCCTGAACATTTCAGTTGATATGTATATTATCTGGTGTAAACAGATAATACACATATTCACTGACATTTTCGGTTAGTATGTATTCACTGATTATGCACATTCACTGTATCATGTAGACAATAATCCACGAGGTACGAGAGATTACATATTATCTTTGCCGAGTGAAATTAATGTTGTAAGTTACGAGCTTTAGCGAGTAATGAAAGTTCCGTGCGGTTGTTCGGAATGTATCGCATTTTTTGCATGCCTAATTTTATTCAGCCTGTTTTGAAAATGACATGCAAATGCGAAGAAACTTTACACCTATGTATACTTACGGCCCTGGGTATCAGTTTACCAAGCTTCACCATTGCGCTCTCTTAGCTGTGGATTAGCTATCGGCAAAGAGAGAGAGCTATGGTCTGTTAGTGGATAAGAAAGCTTCGTGAAAGGATACCCTGAGCAAATATGCAGACCGAACGCTCCACACGAGCAGTTAGCTCTTCATCATGCATCTTTATACGCATAGACGGTTAACAGGAAGACATATAACGGCCAAATACATAAATCCTTCTTCACTTGTTAGGATTAATAGTGTGATTGATATACTGAACTGTAAACTACATTTAAAACATATGTATGTATATGGTTACTTGCCGTGTGTCAGTAAATTAATGTTAGCTAGCAGTGAGGATCAGTGCACGAGCGCATAATACTATAACACGAAATACAAAACTAAAGTTTTTGTTGGACAGACCACCGAGACATCATGTAGCAAGTGTCCTTTGCTATCCAATAAACACATCCACGTTGTATGGAACCAAGCAAATGCGGGGGTAATTCACTGATAGTAGTCACGAGGCAATCCTCGACTAGATGACAATGACGCTGATGTACCGCTAAATCGATGTATAAAACAAGGATTAGCGCTAGTTTGTTCACATTAACCGTAAAGTACCGTATCTCGGATAGCAAGATCGCCATAAGCAATAAGATTGTAAAATACTCGGTATCTGTAAATCCTGGCTTTTACAATGCGGTGTTACGTAAAGGTACAGAAGAGCGCTTTTGATTTATACTCTCACGATAGACTTCAATTGATAAGCGATTAAGCCTTCATAGTGTTAAAAGCATACAATCACAGAAGGTTGACCTATATAATGTGCAAACGAATTTCTGTCTGATACTACTTACGATTGATTTGTCCCCACAAAAGTTATTATTTACTGATTTACTTATTCCCAAACACTCGATAGCAAAAATATTCATTTTTTTGTATGAAAAAAACGCGTAGATCTAAATACCGGTATCTGGTCTTTGGACTCCGATAAAAGAAACACGACTTACAGAGGATATGCTGCAAACATGGGACATCGTCTCGATGGAGGTAGAGACAGCGTGACTATAAAAGGGAGCTAAATCATCCAAAGGTGCCAAATTTCGTGATATGTGTGATAATTAAGTTCAAATTACGGGCGGAAATCGCTCGTTGTCCAAATCTGCGCACGCATTCAGCTAGTTTCAGCAGCCCGACAAGATGCATGTTAATAGTGTTTCTGTGTATTGAAAATCAACATGATGTCCTTGTTTTATATCACGAGAGATATCAATATCTATTTGTATAGGAAACAGAAATGTACCGTAATTGTGATAGTGAGAACATTTAGTTTTCCATTCAACATACATCACAATTATTTAACCCGCCTCAACCGCATATTTATGTATAAAGTAATGGAAATTCAATATCAATCAGAATCACAGTTGATTAAGGAACACAGAACTCATTTCTATGAACCTCAAATGTATTTTAAGATACGGATACACATATTACACAGACACTGATGTCTCGCAGACGTGTACTACTAGAGTCTTCATACACAGATACAAATAAACCGAACTGTCCCTAGAACGCAGTCAGGAATTAATTACACGCAAACTGGTCGCAACACGCAGTCAGTATTCCGGTATACATATATGGCCTGACATCAAACTGGGTCCATACTTGCAGTTGTTTTATTAAATTACAGTAATTGAATGACAGATTCTGCCGACTCTCGTAAAGTCAAGCGCGATCAGCAAATATCATGTCATCAGTGCATTCGTGGTTAAGATTCATCTGGTTGTCATTCGCCGTTACGTACTTCCTATTTAGAGTTCTCCGTAAATGTAATAAATTTAAGCTCCAATTCGCCAATATCAGCTGAAATATGTTGTTTAATGTTGTTTGATGTAGTAGTGGTAATGCGACGTCATCAGTTATAGGCTACTGTACATGTCATCAGTTATAGGCTACTGTACATGTCATCAGTTATAGGCTACTGTACATGCCATCAGTTATAGGCTACTGTACATATCATCAGTTATAGGCTACTGTACATATCATCAGTTATAGGCTACTGTACATATCATCAGTTATAGGCTACTGTGCATACCATCAGTTATAGGCTACTGTACATATCAGTTATAGGCTACTGTACATATCATCAGTTATAGGCTACTGTACATATCATCAGTTATAGGCTACTGTACATGTCATCAGATATAGGCTACTTATATGCTATCAGTTATAGGATACTGTACATGCCATCAGTTATAGGTTACTATACATGTCATCAGTTATAGGCTACTGTACATGTCATCAGTTATAGGCTACTCTGCATATAATCAGTTATAGGCTACTGTACGTGTCATCAGTTATAGGCTAGTGTACATATCATCAGTTATAGACTACTGTACGTATCATCAGTTATAGGCTACTGTACATATCATCAGTTATAGGCTACTGTGCATATCATCAGTTATAGGCTACTGTACGTGTCATCAGTTATAGGCTACTGTACATATCATCAGTTATAGACTACTGTACATATCATCAGTTATAGACTACTGTACATATAATCGGTTATAGGCTACTGTACATATCATCAGTTATAGGCTACTGTACATATCATCAGTTATAGGCTATTGTACATATCATCAGTTATATGCTACTGTAAATATCATCAGTTATAGGCTACTGTACATATCATCAGTTATAGGCTACTGTACATATTATCAGTTATAGGCTACTGTACATGTTATCAGTTATAGGCTACTGTACTGTATTGTACCTGCGTTTCTGGATTGTGAGTCCAATGCTCTACCGACTGAGCCAAAGGCCAAAACCAATAGAAGTATCTTATATCACACCCTGCTACATACATGTCATCAACTATAGGCTACTGTACATGATTTGGACGTGTACATAGCTGCGACTATTTCGGTGGGCGGCTGCCCTGTATACATAATCATGTGGTTTAATGGCGAAACGCTTCATTAATTATTTTGTGATGTGTGCGCTACATGTATATTACAAACTTGTTCGACTAAGTAATGCTGTCAAATTTGTAACGTACAACGTTGCTTTTTGCCTTTTCCTAAAGTTGTCAGATGATAAGGACAATAAGCAGTATGAATTGCATCAATTTATCTTGTTAGACTTTCTATGCTTTTCCAACACGCCAATTAGTCCATGTCGTAACATATATTTTGTGGGTAAGTGAATATGAATAGTTAAGACACGGCGTGAAGATAAAAAAAAAAGAAAACCTATAAAATAATATTTAAATATCTCCATTGCTTTCCTAAATACCAGTAGATGGTGAATTTGACGTACATCCCTAATATGTATTGCCATACCATTGCAACTATCTTCCAACTAATAATGTCTGAGGCTTCTAAAGCTCCTGCTGCTATCACAAGTCTGTTTCAGTCTCATTAAAGGAAATAGTCGTTACATGTATAGTATAGGATGATTCTGCATAGTGCACTGAATAAGTGACTAGCGTGTTGGCTTGGTGTATACCACACACAGAGCTGCATCCTGAAACATGCCATAGCATATCTCCATCAACTCTACATCCGAGTGTGGACTACGAGGTCTAGACTATCTAGCCCCGCATCATCAGTTAATTACATTAGCATCTGTCACTGTTGGCACCGCCGACAAATCTATAGCCGATGCCTCGTTATGATAGACAATGTTTAAAAAAATTATATGTACGGAGTGGGTGGCACTTGGCGTTTTGTAAATACAAATTATTATTATTAGTAGTATTATTATTATTATTATTAGTAGTAGTAGTAGTAGTAGTAGTAGTAGTAGTAGTAGTAGTAGTAGTAGTAGTAGTAGTAGTAGTAGTAGTAGTATATATTATGTAAAAATGATGTAAACATTATTTTAAAACACTAATAAGTGAGTGGCATTTGGCACTTTATTAAAGGACATTATTATTATTATTATTATTAGTAGTAGTAGTAGTAGTAGTAGTAGTAGTAGTAGTAGTAATAATAATAAGAAGAAGAATAGTAATACTACTACTACTACTACTACTACTAATACTACTACTACTAATAATAATAATACTACTACTATTATTGGAATGTATAAATTTACGCATGATGCGCTCGTATAATGTAGGATTTCCTTTCTATTTTCAGACGACATGAGCAGCATTCAACTACAAATTCTCGTCGTAGTTCTGTCCCTGTCATTAGTAGCCTTCACAGACGCTAGGGGGGTTCCAGATGCCAATCTTAGGTAGGAGTTTTATCATGCTAATTCATAGCAAGAAAGAAGTCTGGGAGTGACATAAACCCATACAATAAATATGCTTATGTTCACTAGTGAAACAATACAAAGAACTATCCACCCTATTGTATAATTTTATTGATGCACGCTGTTAAAATCTTGCATGCACATCGGGACTAAATTTATCGAATATAAAGTTGAAATAGTGCTTCAATGAAACGTGCAAACTCATTTATTATTATATATACACATTTATTTGGAACTTCTGAAATTTCCTTCATGAGAGCACATGTTTTTCTCATTACTATGTAATGAAACATCGAATGAACGCGACCTTTGCTAGGATTATCAATAGCAATGTATGTTTTTACAGTATTAATTTTCGTTGGCATGTAATGCCTATATTATGTGAATTGTACCAACATGTTAGTTATTGCAGAAAAGCAAACTCACCCATCGCAAAAGAGTTCCGTCGTTGCATTGGATGTTTAGTTTGGACCAGGCGTGCACCGTTCCTATTCTTTTACATTTAAAATTACAATGTATAATTGTAATATATTTGTAATTTTCATGGAAATTGATGTATAAGTTATAACTCAGAACTGAAGTAAACTCTTAAGTAAACACCAGACCATATGCTCATTCCAATGTACACATTGTAGATACATACTCCTGAGATACATACTCCTGAGATACATACTCTCCTGAGATACATACTCCTGATGATTCCTCAACAATTTGCCATGACGTAGAGTATTTTGTTTTTAGACAATATTTATTTGGAATAACTTCCGGGATGACGTAGAGTATCGTGTTGGGGGTTAGGGGAACGATGCCGTATGGATAATGGACACTACAAGTTGTAAATTGTGTGGTCCATTGTCAGTAGTACATGGCATTAAGTATCATCTTCTTTTCATATATTTAGTAAGACCATCAACACATATTATGGCATACTTAACACAAGTAATTAATATACATACTCATTATGGACCTGTTCATTTAATACCGTAATGTTTCTGCCATTTACATAGATTGATCATGATAAACTATTATGCTGCCATATCTAAAAAATAAGTATTAATATTATTATTAAATAGGAGTAGGATGTAGCGCAGTGGTAGAACGTTGGACTTTATACTTGCATTCAGTTGTTTTACATGCATCATTTGAAAGCCTTTTTATATAGGATGCTTCTCATATTTCGTGAATGGCCTGCGATATATACTGAAGGTAGAAACTGAAGCAACACTGACTATATCCGCACTTCTTATTGTATTTATAGTCACTTAATATAATACTCTTTTGAGAATAATTTCATAAAGTATATTATATTTTTAACAATTTGCCTATGGCTTTCTTGAAAGAAAATGCGTAAGTTATGTCGAAACTTGTTTTGGAGCTGAAGGGGTTAAACACATTATTGGGTGCAATTAATGCAATTACTGGATACATTGTTGATCTGTTGACACAATGAAACACTAATAAACCTTTTCCAACAAGGTATTTTACATTGTCCAATACTTTTTCTATCATTTTTCACGACACTTTTCTGTAATCATGGTTTTGCTTAAAGTACACCTTATTTTCCAATAACACTAAACATGTTTACTTTTCAATTTAATCAAATACACATGTTAACCTTCGAATATCACAGTTCAAAACGTAATGCATTCAAAATGACTGCATTCCAAGAAATACTACAGTAAGTAATACATCCGCCAAAAAATACTGGTGTTGCTTCAAATTTTGCCATCAGCATATACTTAGTACTATGCTGAAAATGGGGAAAGCGTAAAGAGGACCATGCTTTGTTCATCCGGCTGTTGAATTTGACACAGTGCAACTATCGACAAGCGGAAAACAATACAGCACAAGTGAGATCCGTTGAAAATTGTAAACATTGATTAGTGTATTATTACTCTACCAAATAATTCATTATTGTTATAACAAAATTGCTTGGTTTCAATTTGACCACGCATAACACTGAAAGGGGGCACTATTTCACCATGTTACGATACAATGTATGATTAGAAACTTTAACAACTGGTAAGTATGTTTGTCAATGATCACAAAAACACTTCAAAACCTATTCAAACATGTCATGTTTTTTACAATCTAGCCATACAACGATAAAAAAAAATGATCGTGATCAGGATAGCCTTTCACGAAGTTCTATTATCCACTAAGAGACCATAGCGCTCTCTTTGCCGATAGCTAATGCATTGCTAAGAGAGAGCAATGGTCTCTTAGTAGATAAGAGAGCTTTGTGAAAGGTTACCCTGGCTGCTGGTTTGGGAAATAAATGTATATTCCGATAAATTCTAGAGCTATCTAATAAATAAAATCTCACGTTCGTGTTCATATATTACTGAAATTATGAAATCGCTTAACGTTTCTAACCCGTCTTTCTTTTTTTCAGAGGATCACATTCTTACCATCAATTATATCTGGAATCTATCTTAATGTTATCAGCCAATTAAATGTCCTGTACTGTACTGTCCTGTTCTGTTAACGTCCCTGTTGCGTTCCGACGCTTTTCATTGGTTACAGGGTGAAGCGTCAGTCAGCTGACGTGCAGGCGGCAGAATATTTGGCGTGGATTGCACTGGGAGGAAGGTTCCCTCATCACGGTTGTGCCGAGGTTGCGTGTGGGGTGGTTGATATAGTCAATAGGTTTGTTAACATGGCGGCGACGAGGAAAGAGGCACTTTACGTTGCCGAGGAAATAGCACGTAGAATAGTCGTCCGTGGGATGTTATTTATCACGTTGTATTCGTCTGCCAGCGATTATATAAATAATCGTATTCACAATAAATCAAATAGTTTTAACATGCATAAAGTAGATACAAAATTATGTTCTTCAATATCAAATGACTGATATCGCTGAAATTCAATGATTGTCCATGCTCTTTATGGCTAATGCTGTTTAGCTATCAGATATACTAAACTACATGTATAATGTTAATGTCTATGTTTCTAAAGGTATACGGTATTTTTCTTTAAATTGTAGTTTTAATGCCATATCGTTACATATGGTGTAACTGTGATTGCCGTTTAAGTGATATGCCTTGTATTGTAGATAGCATTTTGCTGGATACCATGTTTCATCTGTTTCTCATCTCATCATAACAGACATCTTTACTTAATATAGGTACTTCGAAAGCGATTAATGAACGCTAAAAGTAATACAAGAATACAATGCGACAAAACGTATCACATGGACTGCATGCGAGTATATTCATCAGCTACATTATGTATGAAGCATGTTTCCTATATAGTATTTAAACGTGGCTATATTTATCTTCACATCGCATGCAAACTATATGCATGAACATACCTCTATACTATAACGTGTAACAGTGTCACGGGGCGTATACGTTTATTTATGCGTCCTACGTATTGATTAATAAGCATTTCAATTCAAAGAACTAATTAATTTAATGTACACATGATCACGATATTTGAACAGGCAAAAGTGCCAGTGGCAGGGCACGGGGCGACATTCCATGTCATATTAAAAGCGTACGTGCTATTGGTTACGTGACAGGTACAAGGTTTTTATATACTCCCGCTCAGAAATTATTTCACACTAATAATGTTCAAGTGTGATACAGAGGATATATCATGGTCACGTGAACCAATCAGATCAGAAAATAGAGGCTAAATAACGTGACTATCACAAGCGCATGACTAAGGAGACCTATGTGCATGTACTGATTATGTTATTTTAATTAATAAAAAGAAAATAATAAGTGTCATGTATGGCATTGAATGCAAATATATATATATAAAACCCCACCAAAACCCACATACTACTAAAGTAGGTTCTCTTCACGCGTGCTCAATGCACCACATATAGTCCAATATGGGGTTATCTATCCCAAGTAAATTTCCTTTTTACTACAATTCACACTTATGATTAAAGTAAAGGACGTTCCAGATTCTAGAATGGCAACTGCCTCATGCTAATGTATTAGTATTATTGGTTCCGAGTATTCGACAGAATGATATACAATTAGTGATCCAAACACTAACATATTTAATCTACCCGGTATATCTGCGTGGTACCAACATAATGAAGCCATATCAAACAACTTTCGTACCAACAGCCAAGCAATATTTGCGTTGTACCAATTCAAGTAAAGGATAATAATATGTGTTATCGTCCCATACGTGGTGGTTGTAATCTTCAACGTGTATTGCAAATAGTATCTATGCGGTACCAACACTATCAAACCACTACGGTCTGTGTGCTAAATGTGCATGTTGTCCGCTCTATGTCTGAGGGAGGATGGGAACACTGCTTCTGATGAACATTAATTAACTTCTGACTTTTCTAGAATAAGGCGGTCCTCCTCGGATCAACGAATAGCAGAGTTGCAAGCTCTCATGGCTTTAGTGCAAAGTGGAGGCCTGGTTGCGCATGGGCAATATGATCCACTGAGAATGTAGGTACTTCATGTTTGTCAATCACGTGACACTTGTGTGTCCTTGCCCTTGTGGGGCTAATGGCATCAGTGTTGATGTCGGTGGTCACGTGACAATACACGACTGCAGTGTCTTCGTCAAAGGTGTCATGTACTACACGTTTTCTTCATCAGAATTATACTTCGTAAAGGTAAGCTACACCTTTCTAAATGTAGTTGATAATTGCCAAGTAACATAATAGTTCCATACGGTTTACTATGCAATCAATTGCTGTCCTGTTTCATGTTTTTCATTGTTGATGCACCACTGTATGATACTGACATGGCTGGACTGATTTGATTAGCTATATGGTTATAAATTGAATACAACCTATATTTGTTACCAGCTGGTTACACACCGAATACGCTTAATCTCCGAGATGTATTCGTAACCACGTCGAGTAGACGTCTTAGTCTTAGTTGTAATTAAAGCATACTTTAAACGAAGTACTATTTGTACGTATGTGTACGTTAAAATAATGTACTTATATTATGAAGAAACATATCTAAGAATTAATTAAAACAACATAGACATGAAAGGGTTCCGCCAGTCACCGTCCTGGTAATAAATAGTTTTTAAAAGTAGACGTCCTGCTACGACCCTCATTCGAACAACACTCATGGACATACTAGAGATTAAGAGAATTATTGCATACTGTGACAATGGATAATAATAAACGGATTTAAGAGAGAGAGAGAGAAAAAAACACACACACACATGCACGTGCATAGACTAAGCAACGTTACCCAGGCTGTGTCATAGCATGCTACGTTACTAAAAATAGAACATATAGTGCACGTACACTAGTTTTATTTGATAAATGTATATAATTAATTTGTTTTATGTCACTGGGAGAATATTTCACCTACATGTTTTATGTGTGTGGATAGTAATATATGTCTCCAGATATGTATATTTGTTTGTGTATA
>JAUTBQ010196283.1:0-10038 GCA_032361185.1 Lepetodrilus ovalis | reverse complement strand
GTTCCCATATTTGCTCGTGGTGCAAATGGGACTGCCATGAAAACATTTGCTTTGCTGGACTCCGGAAGTGATGTGACTTTGATTCATGAGGACCTAGCCCGCGATCTCGGCCTCAAAGGGAAGCAACGCACTCTGTACGTAAAAACCTTTAATTCCTCTTCCACACACAAATCGAACGTAGTGTCGTTGTCCATTCAAGCAACTAATGACCTCGATGCGGAACCCATCCATATCAGTGAAGCTTGGACTGTAAAGAAGACTGCATTTGAATGCCAGCGACAATGTGTTGATCCTGCATGGAAGCATCTCGAGCACCTGAATCTGCCGAATATAGAAACTCAACAGGTCAAGATGTTGATAGGAATCAATGTCACTGAAGCTCATATCCAAATTGAAACACTTCGTGGTGACTGCGCACAACCTATGGCCGTCAGAACATCGCTAGGCTGGACACTGATGGGTGCATCATCCGCTGAAGACGACGAAGTAACAGAAGCAAAAATACGTTTCATGATTTCACGTGATCAACTCCTAAATGAGCAAGTTGAGCGGTTTTGGAAAACAGAGTCCTTCGGTTGCGCTTATGACAAGAAAACACCTTATTCTGTGGAGGATGAGAAAGCGATGGAAATATTGAAGAAGACTACTCGACTTGTAGATGGCCATTATGAAGTTGGAATGCTATGGAGGAAAGGTGACGTGTCCATGCCAAACAACTACGCATGTGCTGATAGGAGATTTCGAATTCTCGCTAAAAGACTTGTCAGGAACAACGACTCTTCGATACGCTACAGCAAAACTATGAATGACTATATCTCAAAAGGTTTTGCAGAAAAAGTCTGTGATGAAGACGTGGAATGCTCATCACACCGCGCCTGGTACATCCCACACCAAGGCGTAACTAACCCAAACAAACCTGGCAAACTACGTGTCGTCTTTGATGCTGCAGCAACTTATCGTGGAACTTCTCTAAATGAGAATCTTATGACTGGACCGGACCTAGTCAACAATCTATTTGGTGTTCTTCAAAGATTTCGGTTGCACTCGATAGCGCTAGCAGCTGACATAGAAGGCATGTATCACCAAGTCAAAGTCCCTGACCACGATAGACATGCCCTTAGATTCCTGTGGAAAACCAATGTGCTGGAGCCGGGACCACCAGATGTGTATCGTATGACAGTGCACATATTTGGAGCAGCAGATTCATCAGCATGTGCCAACCACGCCCTACAGCGTACCGCTCTTGACAACCGCAAAAACTTTGACGACTCTGTCGTTGATACAGTGTTGAGAAATTTCTATGTGGATGACTTACTTACGTCTGTTGAAAATGAACCAGAAGCAGCCAACCTTACTCACGATATCACAGCCCTCCTGAAGCTGGGTGGCTTTCATCTGCATAAGTGGGTATCCAACTCTAAAGCGGTGCTAAACACAATCCCAGAACACGAGAAAGCTATCACAGTGAAGGACCTCGACCTTGACCAATCTCCAGTGCAGCGCGCCCTCGGTCTTGGGTGGGACGTGAAGAAGGACTGTTTCGTATTCCAACACGTGCACAAGACGACCACTTTAACTAAGCGAGGCGTAGTCAGTACGGTGAGCTCGGTTTTCGACCCATGTGGATTCTTAGCTCCATTCACGCTACGCGCAAAATGTCTCATACAAGCACTATGGCGACACAAGCTCAGTTGGGATGATCCACTACCACCGGCAATACTAGAAGCCTGGATCGGATGGGTCAAAGAACTGCAGGACTTGCAAGATTTCAAACTCGACAGACATCATATGCATTTCTCGGACGATTGCAAGGACATTCAATTACATGTTTTTGCAGATGCATCTGAAAATGCATTCGGTTCAGTGGCTTACTTGCGGTACGTGTGCCCATCTTCAGAAGTAGTGTGCTCCTTCGTCGCTGCTAAAACTCATGTAGCTCCGATTAAACCTGCGCTGACAATTCCAAGACTTGAACTACAGGGAGCGACACTTGCTATTCGGCTAGCAAACACCTTAGTTGCAGAACTCTCGTTACCTATCTCCACTGTTACATTCTGGACAGACTCCAGAACTGTATTGCAGTATCTCTCGAATGAAACTCGGCGCTTCAAACCCTTTGTATCCAACAGGATATCCGAAATCCTGGAATCGTCCGAATCAAAACAATGGCGCCATGTTCCCTCTGCTGATAACGTTGCTGATCACGGCACGCGTGGTTTGCGTGTCAAAGAAATCACTCCATCACATCCTTGGATTCGCGGTCCGAGGTACCTGTGGAAACCAGAAAGTGAATGGCCCGTTGACTGCATGCTAGTGACACCTGATGAAATAGGCGAAGATACAGAAGTGAAACGCAAGCACATTCTGAACACTCATGAAACTGTGACTGAAGTGACTGCCATGGAAGGTCGCCTCTCAAATATCCTAAACCCCAATCATTTCTCTTCCTGGAAATCACTATGCTGTCGATCAGCATGGATTCTCAGAGCTAAGCACAATTTCATGTCAGCAATTCATCGCGTCAAACACAAACCCATTGCAACTCCAAGTCTCAAATCAAGTGAATATGAAAATGCTGCGCTATACTGGATTCAAGAAGCCCAGAATGATGCATTCTCCAAAGAGGTGGCCTGCTTTAAGAATGGACTAGAACTCTCACCGAAAAGCAGGTTATCTGAACTCTCACCAGTCTATGATGGTAAATATCTTCGAGTTGGTGGACGTCTCCGAAAGGCCAACATCCCAAGTGAAGCAAAATACCAGTTCATACTGCCTGACAATCATCCCGTCACACAGCTGATCCTTAATGACCTACACTGCAGAGCTGCGCATTGTGGACCTGAGTATCTCATCGCACAAACAAGACAACATTACTGGCCACTCAGTGCAAGGCGTGTGGCTAAAGGTGTTATACACAAGTGTCGTGAGTGCCACAAACGACGCTGCAAACCCACTGTTCCAAGGATGGCAGATCTCCCGAGATGTCGTGTCGCTGATTTTGAGTATGTCTTTCGGCATACTGGAGTGGACTATTTTGGCCCAATATATGTAAAATCCAGAAGAAGCACGTTGAAACGCTGGATCTGTCTATTTACTTGCCTAACCACAAGAGCAATTCATATAGAAATGGCAGAGTCACTCGAAGCTGACGACTTTATCCTCGTCCTAAGAAACTTTATCGGACGGCGTGGGCACCCAAAAGCTATCTACAGCGACAATGGCACAAACTTCCATGGAGCAAACAACGAACTTCGACAAGCCTTGACAAACCTCAGTCAATCCAAGTTGTGCGACTATCTCTCTCCCAAAGGAATTCAGTGGACATTCAATCCTCCATCCAGCCCACACTTTGGTGGTGCCTGGGAACGACTCGTACGATCTGTAAAAACCGCCCTAGCAGTCGTTTTAAGGAATCGCACTGTGATAGAATCAGTTGTTCGTACAGCTCTCATCGAAGTGGAGGCAGTGCTCAACGGACGACCGATAACTTACAACAGCTGTGATCCCAATGACTTCACTGCCCTTACACCCAATCACTTCCTTCTGCATAGAGCAGATCGCAGTCAGCTACTCGATGTCTTCAGCGACAAGGAGATAGATAGCAGAAAGAGATGGAGGCAATCACAGGTTATCGCAGATCACATTGCGAAACGATGGAGAAGAGAGTACCTGGCCAACTTGACTGTAAGACATCGTTGGAGAAGCGAAGCACCGAATATCTCCGTTGGCGATCTAGTTTTGATAGTGGACAACGCTAAACCTCGAGGTCACTGGGACCTCGGAAGAATCTGTGAAATCTACCCTGGTGATGACCACCGTGTGAGATCTGTGAGAGTAAAAACATCACGGGGTACTTACACACGACCAGCGGTTAACATTTGTATCTTGGAACAGGACGTCAAATGAACACTAAAATTTATTGTACCTAAGGAATTGATCGAGCAACTGTATTATTGTGTACAGGCATTATCATTATTCCTTGTGTATGTACCTGTAAATATTGACTCTGTCGGGGGGTGGGTTATGTTACAAATTTACTTCCTCATTTGTAAGTTACATTTACTATTTTGATTTAGCGGTAGATCTACTAATGTAACAGGGTTATGTCCCTTAGTGCAATAATGAAATTCAACGGAAAGACAACAGCACCTCATAAAAGAAACCACGCATATAAAGCTCAATCACAAACACAAGTGCGTATTCTTAATGAACATAAATAACTCTTTAATTATCACAAAATCATCTTGTTCTTTTGCATAATTCACGACTGAAATGCAATTATTACAAAACTCAATTGTCTTATCGGATATAATGTCTGTGGAATACACATAGGACTTAAATATATATTGTTTTTAAGTCGACTGTCTTGTACACACGTAACACCATACAAAATAATACGGTTAGTAATAGCGTTGGCATTCAATTCCTTATAATTTTAGGTCGACGTTCCCGCGCTAAAGCGTACAGCAATTTAACACTCCTCCGTAAGAGGTATTTCCTCATGCTTATAGCCTATGTTGTTTACATTGTCTCATAAGCCCATGTAATGTATGGCTTGGTGACATGTCATTTAATATACCCGTTTATTTTTTATTTATTCCTACCATGTAATACTTTTAATAAGACGCGTCTGTCTGTCTGTCGGGTTGTCTGCATCCTTTTCATACTCCTACGTACTGTGTCTGCAATGGCGTAAATAATGTCCAAATTTGTCATCGTTCATCTTGACATTGGGTCCCGTCACAATAGCCGCTAGCTATTTATACAGTGAATCTACAGCGTGTATAGCAGCCCATTAGTTATGCAGGGCCATTGTCAGAACAGATTTGAACTTATTCTCATTAATCATGGAATGTGATACCACGAACATTGTCAGTATTCTCAAAAGATGGTCATTACCTTTGTAGACGAGCGAATTAAATATCAGTTATTCATGCTAATCTCACAACAGCTTATGCGATATGCGTTTTATTCATGCTATCGTATACAGATTGACACAAAACTGTTTTGTAGTTAATTACTAAGTTTAAGTAAAATTTGGTAGTGTGAGCAGTATCTAGAACAGAAAATACGCATAATATTTAAATATATGGTATTGTGCACTTAATTTGTTAAAATTTGGTTACATATTTATTTATTTACAATTTAGATTAAAACAACGAATTTTCTATTTATTTGTTTAAAGTTTGATGCCTAATTTCATTATAAAGAAATTTAACCGGAACCTAAATGTTGCGTTGCATTTGTGTAACCGATTCGTTTCCTGTTTGAAAGACCTCCGCACAGGAAATTAATCGCAAAGGCTCATGGTAGGTTTCTCTTCAGTTTCCCCTTGGTTTGACTTACAGGAAGCCGTCGGGTGTTTCACATGTTTTTAAAACATAATAATTAATTGCCTTTATTCATACATTTATTAAGATTACGATGGAGAGCAAAACATAAATATTTCTTTAAAATATGTTTATAAAGAACAGAGAAAGAAATCAACTTATTTTGCGTTGTTTTGTTCCTCGCTTGTAATAGATATATATGATTTTACAGTCGTCACGAATGTGGTCATTTACCTATACATCCCGTCCAAATAAAACCAAAATGGCAGTTAATCCATTATCTATTACACCGAACAATTATTCATTTAATGCATGGCAGTCGCAAAATAAATAAACGTCACCAAAGTCTTAATTGAAACCTCCCGTCTAGTGAACGGAACACATCGATACCGGCCGTGGTTCTGCCAATCGCTAATCAATACATCAACAGCATTGCAGTTAACAGTGAGCATGGGCGAACACCTGCGAACCGTGACATCATATTGTGTATAATATCTGGTGTTGTTATCGAAAAATCCAGTGGAGTTTTACTAAGGAGGTTGATAACCTGAGAGTTGTGATACATATCAAAGGTGAGTCAGCATTATTATCACACTTACCAGTATATAGGAACTTGTAAAATACGTTATAGGCATTTTGTATTCGATTTTAATTTTTATCAAACATATTTTTCTTTTTCTTAGAATTTTGGAAAATGTGTTGAAGTGGATTTCCTTTTTAACCCTCTAGGGCCACATGGGTCACCGGTGACCCCTTGTAATTGGAAGGTTATGTAATCAACACTGATTAAGAAAATAATAATACATGCTATGTTGCTATGTTGTAATATTGAACTATATTGAATGAAATACACACGTTATTTGCAACAGAGTACTTATTAGTTTTATTATGGAAAGTACACAGGAAAGAAGGTGACCCTGGGTTCGCTACACTACTAAGTAGTAGCAGTAGTAATAGTAGCAGTAGTAGTAGTAGTAGTAGTAGTAGTAGTAGTAATAATAGCAGTAGTAGTAGTAGTAGTAGTAGTAATAGTAGTAGTGGTAGTAGTAGTAGTAATATTAATAGTAGTAGTAGTAGTGGTGGTAATGAGGTGGTGGTGATGATGATGGTACTATACAGTCATGGGCGACGGACGAGAGGGTGCTAATAAAAACATGGTTGTGCGTGATGAAGTTGGAATTTGTAGCATGTCCATATTGTTCTCACACATTCAGGATCTACGGAAATACATCTACTAGAATCGTCATTAGGCATGCACAGTCTCCAGTAGAATTCATTTATAAGATTTACCCGGAAATGATATTGGTCATCAATGAATCCACCAACAGGTTTTCAAAGCTAATAAGGGCAATACCATCGTGATTTATAGTAAATTGAATCATTTCAAGGTCGAAATAAATGATCGGGCCCTTTGTGTCAGTTTCAAAATACCGTACATATATACAATGGTATATTTGACTTGGAAATGATCTTTGAATATACACATGGTAAGTTATATTAGCTTCGATGGCAACCACGCCAACAAGATACTTTAACCAACGACCAAGCCACGGTTTCTCAAAGCAAACTTGAGTTTGAGATTTGGCTCACCTACTTAGTTAGATCTCTGGGGCGGTATCCTATAATCAACTTAAGACTTAAGTCAGCAAACCACTAACTTTGCGACACATTTTGAACAAGTTTTCTATATTGGATTAGGCTGAAGTTTTAGACATAGGCCCAATAAAGTTTGGCTAAGCCAAATACAGAAAACTTGGTCAAAATAGGTTGATAACTAAGGTTTTTGTTGCTGACTTAAGTCAATTAAAAACTTAAGCTGTTTATTGGATACTGCCCCTGGACCTCCTGGCCCACTTCCAGAGTATTACAAGGTTCACAACTTCATGTTTCTGTCTCCTTTTCTCTTTTAATGTTCCTCCAAATTTTCACTAATTATTTTTAATGCACATTTAGTTAACTCAGTGAACTTAGCTGCATATGCTGCATGACCTGGGAATCTCTTTTCTGATTGATTGATTGATTGTTTAGTTTTTGAACAAAGAGATAAAAACCCAGGAAAAGAACTAATGTAGCAGGGGACGTCAACAATATTGAACTGTAAATACACATGGTCAGGGAAGTAGTATAGGTAAACATGTATAGCATGTCTGCTTGTATACATTATGTACTTTTTCTGGAATGGATGCTTACGTTTCTATGTGACTTGCCTTAATATTGTGAGTCTATTTATTATGATCATCTACAGATTGCTAAACTGATTATATACATGTATACACCAGAGAAATAACAGAACATCTATTTCCATGTCACATGTGGGACTTTTTTGTTAGTAACTTAGTACACAGAGCTATCATTTCATGAAAATATGTCGTAATCCGTCCTTCATTGCATCCATCCAATAAAATATAAATAAAATATACTCTTGTGTCTTCTGTGTCATGTTCCAGGAAGGTTGGGATGCCATAGTGTATCCATGGTGTAATGCTATCACATTTGGTTTATCTATCCCAGTCTAGGGTTAACAGTGACACAATGCTTGTTACTGGTTACTCTTCCACTATAAGCAGCTAGCTGAAATAACACTGAAATACTGTGAACAAAACTAATGTCCAACCTCATCCCTTTGTCCAGAATTATTGACAAGAGATTCATCATGGCCATTAATTACCCATTGTCGGTCAGACCACCTGAAAGAAAAATTACCAGGTGGCATGGTCTATACACTGTATACTTGTTACTGGGTGAGTGAGTGATTATGGAGTTTAACATTACTGTGGAAATCTTTCACTCATAAGCAACGATTAAACAGTAATTATTTAACTATTCTTTGATGTATTAAAAATGAAAAACATGCCAAAAAAGTGTAATAAAAATTATTATTATGATAATAGAGCTATAGATGAATGGTGCATGTTGCATGTTAATTTGTTTAAATAGGATGTATACAATAGTTTGTGATCTAATCCAATTTCTTTTAAAAACGATAGAATGAGATGTTACTGGGTGAGAACGTTCTATAGAGTGCTAAATGAACTACAGCCGGGAGATGATAGAAAGCACAATACAACATTAGTACAAATACATGCCTGAGTAAAACAGGATATTTGCAGTGTTGTAGCTATCTACTAGTATTTTAGCTTGGGGTGGGGGAGTTGAATGAAAATTAACAAAGTTATATTGCGATTTATGAGAGAAATAACATAGTTTATATGAGAGAAATAACATAACTACTGCTCTGCATTGATGACTGACATGCATGCATGTTTTCATCACAGTCATAGTACATGTAGTTTTAAAGATTTGTAAGAAAAACGTGTCAAGTAGCCTACTAAAGTGAACTTGGATATTTCTGGAAGAGATGAGTTTAGAATTCCAGATTTATTGAAAAAGATCCATCTTCAAGTATACAAATATTCAACTATGCATATATAATTATGTACTAGTACACACACACATACACACACACACACGCACACACACACACGCACGCACAAACACACTTGACTGTCAGCAACAATATTGGTAACGGACAGTAGGCCTAATCTAGATGAGTAAAAGGGAATCATAGTAATTTAAGTTACAATCGTTGTCACATGATTTGCAAGCAAATGATACCTATGATACCTTGGTCGTGACCTTAATGCTATTCCAATATGGACACATGTTTGTAACCACGGGCCTATACGTACTATATAGCAGTATATACTATATTAAAACAAAATAGTATGTACATATTGTTATGTTGGCATGTATGTAGAAGATGAGTATATTAATGCTACAGACTAATAGTACATAGGTATCCAGAGTAAGGGCTGCTGTGTTGATTTTCACTATTCGACTGTGGATTAATGATCGATGTATATATACCTCATTAATGTAAATAGATGTGTTAAAACAACATATGCTACAGTAAAGCAGTGTCGTGACAATTTGAGCAACACTGCATCTTATGTTTGCGGTAATAATTTAAAGGTATTTACTGCATCTGTAAGTCTACGTCAATTTAACACTTAATATAGTGTATTGATCTGATGATGGGTTTGCTACGGCAGATATTCCCATAACCGTTTTATTGATCTCAAGAATAGGGCCTATGCCTACTATTATATCGCCCACATACACCATTTGTACAGCTGTACAAACTACTGTAGTTACGACTTTACCTAATTATTTCTTATATCATATGTAATAAATAGTATATATATAACCTATATATACTACATTGACATTTTTAATAATTTACGGTCATAGCTTATAGCTGCCGCTAATATACTGCCACCCGAGCGGCCGCCACACCCCACCATCCACTCAACTGTGACATATGCAGTTGGTATATCAATGAAATAGAACAGAAGTGTTCAACACAAAGGAACAACAGCTGCATTACTTTTCGCAGATTTGCATAGCTAGCTATACATAGTGTTTACGCTCGTTCATTCCACCTTCATTCAGTCGTATGACGTTCGTGGATCTTATAGTCTATTTCACATATATAGTGAAAGATCAACTGAACCATGAAATTAGCCACAAATCAAGGGAACATCCAACTAGTCACACAATTTATAGCGAACATCTATTGATATTACTACAACCAACCATTTTTTTTACATGATGGTACAATAAAGTAAAAAGTTAATTTTTAAAGCATTCTATCATAGATGGTTGACCCGATATAAGTTGGGCAAACGAATTTCTATCTGAGGCTACT
>JAUTBQ010196261.1:0-10039 GCA_032361185.1 Lepetodrilus ovalis | reverse complement strand
TTATATAGAAAAATAATAAAAATATTAAAAAATTATGATTAAATACGTGCAAGTATGAAGTTGCCCCTTTAAGATAGGTTGTAGACATATTTTAAACCAATAAGATGATCATGTTACACTGTAGACATGTAGACTGATTCTATTCCATGAGCGATATTATTATTAGAATATTATGTATGCTTCCACTCTGGTAACAATAGTACTCCATCAGAAATAGATATTTAACTTATTTTAAGCCTTTAGATTAGATACTTAAGGCATCCAAAAATTAACTTTTTGCATTGGCAATGAATCTTTCTGAGATCTATAAGAAAGCACCCTTGTTTTTCCTTGTGTCTGTGACATGTTTCATATATTTAGCTGCTAACTTTAGAATGGACATCAAGACACGACTATACTGTAACTTTAACTTTATAATTTTTTAGTCATACTTTAACTTTACAATTTTTTAGTCATGACAAGTAACACTTTAAATATATAATATATTTATAATTTCACAGACATTGAAAAGCAGGCTCGCGTGTGCATGGAAACGAACTCTTCCTGTTGTAGACAACTTTACTTTCGGTGGTTTATTTAGACATCCGGTACTGCAAATGTCTACTTTCTGTTTCAAGGTTACAAGCATGTTCATGCCGCCTTTTCCTATCTTAGTTAACGAATTTTTCAATCCGTTACCATTATTAACTAGAGGTTATCACTCGCATAGCATTTCATAGAAATATTATTCCATTTCTTGATTTGAACAATAACAATAGAGTTGAGTGCTACGATCTCTGAAATACTGTTGGAAAAGATGGAATCCCTTTCAGTAACTGGATAGCTACTATGCGCCCTTCATCATATCTACACTATTTACACTACATATATTCACAAAGCAATCGGGATGAGTGTTTGTGGACAAACTACATATGACGTGATCTTGACATTCGAGACTTCCTCAGAAGTGTGCGTTCATTGACTCTTACGATGGCGTCCATCGACCAATCTGAAATCTCCCGGATTGCCACACGGACACTCGTGAATCGCGTATCGACTACAAATACTATGATTTCATTACCTGCTGAAAACAGCCTCGCTATGTCATTCATTCATGCAAGTCCAGACAAAAGGTATAATAGCTGTGATCCCGACATTTGCCTGGCATCAATCATCATAGTGCCGTGTTGGCGTCAGAGCCAGTCAGTTATTCGGATTCAGAACGGATTGCAATTACACAGCGTGTGCCGTCGTCATGCTCGGAGGGTGTAGTCTAGTAGTTGTTGTAATGCTTCGTCAAGTCAATATACATCGCGGTTTAATCAGATGTGATAGCCATGTTTATGCATGTTTTTGGTGTATTCAATATATAATAACCCGAACATACCATACTTATTAACAACAAACATATCCCTTCCCCATCCAAATACAAAAAAACACACAAAAAACCCTACACAAACACAAACAAACCAAAAACAAACAAGCAAAACAACTTCATCATTCATAACTTCGCATGCATATACATTATATACATTACTTGTTGAAATATTCCCTCCAATTAGTTTTTAAAAGTAGCGGTAAGCATTTTCAATGTCAATTATTTCCTAGTATTTGTTAACAATCTCAGCTGTATAGGCTTACATTGTATATAGAAAAAAATAAGCATATGCCATTAAACGGTAGGCATGCACTTAAAAGGTATACATGTACTTAACATGACGCCGTTGGTGGACAGGTACAATGTTATGCAGTGCAACACCAGATAAAGTGAGCAACACATTTACCAAATTGACATAATTATGACATTACTTGGATAAACACTTAAGTCAAGAGAAACAGACCATAGTTCACAATATAAAACATTTTACTAAATCTAAACAAATCCGTCGTAAAGTTTTAAATATACGCATGCTTTATAGCACCCTCATAATACATCTATAGTTCATTGACGGTGACGTATGTATTCAGCACGTCTCGCAGCCCATACAAAATAATGTAAACATTGTAGCGAGGTACCATAAGAACATTTCACAAAGTCAATTTCCTTGGTATGTTTAGCACAGCCATGGGTTATTTCCATTTCACGGATGAGTTACCTTGAACATCCACCGCACAGTTACACGCAAGCATTTAATATCACCTGCCCGTCCCTCCTTTCTTACATACTTAGAGGTCTCAGAGTTTTATGGGTAATATTTCGTATATACTCTCAACAGACGATAGGCAGCGGTAGATCGGAGACAAGTTTATCGTAAAATATGACACAAAAGTCAATTGTATATATTATTTACATCTAGTATTTCTTCATGTGTCACTACGATTCATTGGCTTTAATGTCTCATAAAGCAGACAATGATATGCATGTAATGTAAATAGACGACCCCATGTAATTGAACCAGAATTCCATTAAAATTGATATGGAATACACGCAGGAAAAAAAGTTATACGTTGTCTGCTTTGAATAATGGTGGCATATAGGTATATGTTTTCCATAACACAACATGAAGAATTTGCCTGGTAGGAAATAGTACTTGATGCTTGATCCAAATACCCCCAGTAGACAAATATAGAAAGCATGTATACGTTATTTGACAGCGGTTCACAATGGCCAAATATGAATGTCCTCACTGCTTCTAAATTGAATCACGACGTCACCGTTGGTGTGCTTGCCCTATGCAAACATTGGGCTTATGATATGATATCATTATGATTTCACTTTCCACACGAAGGCTAGTTTTGATACGGTTCAACGAACGTGTATAAAATTCACACGTGCTCTGTTGTGACAAGTGTCACTTCGCAATGTGCTGAGTTCCTTAGCTTTGATGCGTTAAGGCAACCTTGAGCCCTGTCCAATATGCTCTTCTCGTTGACAGGTGAAATTTGGGAGGTGAATATATAAAAACCTGTTCCTGTTGAATATTTGAAATATCATTGAGTACAGCCACGTCTGTTTAATTAATAACAGGAAGCTAGAATGTCAAACATGGGTGCAAAAGAAGATTGTAGGAAACCGTGGGCTCCCTAACCCAAACAGACATTGATAACCTGATGAAGTTACCGTTATAACGTACGTACATGTATATCATTACACTTATTATATAGATGAATCGCTGCTTGCATCATTGAAAAAATATACTGATTATCTAACAAGAATGTATTTCTGGATCCAACGTAGTCTCAAGGAGCACATAGTCCAGATAATACCATACTTCAGTAATCCTACGTATGATTGCAGTTCTCCTACAGCTTTACCATCTTCCAAGACCTTCCATTGCATTATGATTACATTACTTACTGCAATGGAAACTCTCGGGACAGGGATGAGATAATGACTTGTATTTTGTATTTTGTATCTTTCATTGAATCATCAAGTCCATCATGGGCCATTAGCTAAAGTACAAGTGCATATAACACGACATTACCTTCATATTTACGGAAGACACATATAGAGAATTCGAAAATATTATTAAATTATTTGATGATCATCAAATATGGCAAACTATAATACCTCCGTTTTACTATACATAAGCAAGTTACACGCACTCTTTCAGCGCGTGAGTATACCAGAGTAAGAGCGGATATTGATCCTTAGTTTGTAAGAAAGTGCCGAGAGTGGTTCAAGCACTCGTGTAATAGTGATAGCATAATATAGAGGTCATGTTACAAGCACGTACAATAGTTCGTGTGTGGGTGTTATACTCCTATTTGGTATTCAACGTAAAGATAACCCGAGAACCTGCTTAATGCTTGTCTCATATTATCATTATCTTATATCGCTATTCTTATAGACTGCCTTTCAAAATATCTAATAAATTACCTGCCCCTTTTAATCTAGGTATAAATAGCTCCGGTAAAAACGATCTTTTATGTAGGGTATATTTACGTAATGCAATGGTAACTACATGTCTGATAGTATATACAATTACACGACTGAGGTACACGTATGTTCAGTTCTCTTCCGTTGTGTTCAGTTCTCTTGTGTTCAGTTCTCTTCTGTTGTGTTCATAACAGTCAACAGGACATCCACAGAATATCATGTTTGATCACAGATAGACAATTTTCACTTTCTACCAAGACCTACTATTTAGCATTTCTTTCAAAAACAAGAAAAAAACCCATGTCTTTTCAATAGAATGTTTCTTCGTGTTTCGTGTCATTACAATTCACACGTGACTTATTCCTGTATAAAGACCGCCTGAAAGACAGCACCAGTATTTTATTTGTCATCAGCGCATCCAGAAACAGGATATGTAGACAGACAGAAATAAATGTCAAGAAAAGTCGCAAACCATCGTCATCGGGGGAGTCAGAAGACATATTCAAACACGATAGCATGGAGATACATTCCTATGTCAAACGACACCAATGCCCATTGCCTCTGTATGATGAACGAGGAAATGATATTGAAGACCGCTAGTGAGTGACTTTACCACGCGCAGTAATACATCCTAATAGCGGAGGGATAATGTCGTTACGACACCGCTGTGATTGATGGGCATGGAAAACAGCGCATGTCTACTAGCAAAAACAGGCTGAGTAAGCCAATACTATACTCCAAGTAACCCAATACTATACTCCAAGTAATGGACACACCGTAGCGAAGTACCGAAGGCGGCTGCTTGTCCCCAAGACTTGTCAGCGGTGTTACTTAAACCATTAAAGCAAATGATTAATTCGGTGGAGGAAGATGCTGGAATGTTGGTCACTGTCAGGGTAGAGGGCCGTGCGTTGTTCTTCTCATTGTTTTCCTAATGCTCGAGTATAGACAAGACGGACAGATTGCTGTGATGGTATGTTGTTGCTTTGTTAGCTATAATGACTAGATGCCGGTTCTTTATGTATTGTCTTTTGTCGTGTAGAGACAAGTCGCATGTATTGCCTACTCTACATGTGTATAGTAGGCCTACAGTAGCTTGCGAGTGTCCTAGGTTAATTGGGTGTTTCAACATGACTTTCATAACATCGTTCCCGAGATTGTGTATAGGCTAGTTCAAAACATTTTCTGGGGGAGCATTTATAATATCGTAGGGCATTCCGATGGCCATTCATTGTCTATTGTAAAAAGAATACATGGATGCATTTTCTTTCAAGAAAAAGATGAAGAAGAAACGTGTGGTTTGTCTTACATAAGGCCAGCAGGAATACTTCATACGTATTCATAAGTAAATCAGGCTGAAGCATAACACATAAAGAACACGAAGAAGAAAAATGGGGTTTGTCTTGCATAAGTCAAGCAGAAATACTTCATGGGTATTTACATATTTGAAGGGAAATGAGGCTGAAGCATAACACAAGACATTCATATGTAAATACTTGAAAGAGGTACTACTTCCAGTAGTTAGTATTTCATTTATTAGTACTATTATTTCCCCAAATTGATCGCTCGCTCACTCATGCTTAAAACCACTCATACAAATACATGTATCTACTATCTCCTGAAGACGCAAGCTACACCAAGAGGCACTTTGTTTTCCGCTACATTACTGCCGGGCAAATGAAGAGGGATGAAAGGCTCTTCACCGTGGTGGCTGGACACATCGGGACCCTTGACCAGATATTGATAAGAGATTACACTAATGGCAGTTACAAGTATCTCCGGAACTCACAGATAACCTGCATTTCACGCATATCTAACCTGCATTTCACGCATATCTAACCTGCCTTGGAACCACACGCATTCTGGTCAGGTCCACTGCACAGTCGTTAAAACTACTGCAGAGATAGTCTGGTAGAGTATGTTCTAAGATACCGTTGGCACTATTGTCCGTCAAGGCTTCCAGAAATTGCATGGACATGGTTCTGGCTTAGCACAGGTCCAAGGATAAACATCTTGCTTAGTAAGGTTTTGTTTTCAGAGGACGAATAACGTCATAACCTTACGATAGATGCATGATGATGGAATGAAGACTTGCACAGCGTTTGAAGTGGAACACAGATGCTGAGAAACGTGTCTGGAACTAGTCTTCACTGATTTCCTGCGATGCACCGCTGTGGAAACAGATGATGGCGAAAAGGAGCAGGTAATCTCCAGATTTCTTGGCTGACGTGTTACTAGGAATTAATAGAGCTTTCTGGAGGCGATGTTTATCGAGGAACTCGTTAAAGGTGGAGCCACAACAGCACGCGCAGAACGTGCAAACACGCCTGCGTACTCGGGACCGAGTCTAGAAGGAACATCTAGATTACCAGGAGGAATCTCTTAATGTCTGAGCATAGTTCCTGTCTGAATATTGATATGAATCTGACGCATGAGCGCGTGCAATAGACTCGCGTCACCTTGCAAGTTACCAGACTAATTCACCCCACTTATATTATACCCCGTTCTCCTAATTGATTCGTCGCGATGAGGCACCTGACTCGCTCTCTTGATAAAGATACGCTCGTAACGCTATAATACGACCGAGACAAGGGGGAGTTTATTGGGCCAATTTTCTGCCTTGTGCCACTGCACCCAAGGACTGTCATAGATACAGCTCTCCACTTTGGTACGAGTTCACCGAGAAACAGCGGCATCGTCGCGCAGTGGCATGATGGCATGTAATAGGTTAAATGGCAAGACTTCCGAGCCTCGCCAGACACGACTGTGGTAGTTAGAGTTTGCTGGGACATACGGCGACCGGACAGAGCTGAATAGACAATGATATACGACTTTGGTATGCACGTCTTAGATGCTACCCACGTGTGTTACCACTTCCAGCAAAATATATAATTATTAATATTACATTTTCAATTAATAATATATAAGCGAGAAAATCTTCTCGAGACGAAAATTGACATAAACTGGAATTGGTGAAGATCATAAACTTCCTCAGATCGTTTACTGTTAACATTCTATCAAGATACATGTATCTGACATTTGTCACCAGGTAAACGTGCTTCACTGAGAACGTGATTCGAATAGCAGAATGCAGACTTTTCTGAAGCAGAATATGACACCAACTATTTGAAAACCCTATTTTACAATTTCTACAATTTTTTCAGTTAATGCATACAATATCTACAATAGTCAATACAACCAAAATGATAATGCAAACATCGTCCGTCAGTTTTCTGTGAAAAAGCAAAATGTCAACAAATGCCACGTTTTTAAAGTGAATAAAATATCAACGCTAAATTATCTTAATTAGCCTAGTAACGATGCATTTTTTTCAGTTAATAAATGCCATCAGCTTTCACTTTTATACACATCCCACTATATAAATAGTTTACATATGGATTAAATTAATAGTGGAATGTTGAATATGTGTATAACTGTGTTGATAATACCCGAAATATTTTCTCTTTGGGCTAAAAAATATATTCTCTTCTAGAGTTGGCATCGCCTGTCAAAAAATTGAAATTAACAAAGGCAATTACGTCTGCTCATTGCACAGACATCTTCACAGTGTGGAATCTTCCTTCCAATTTGACATGCATAGCCTCTTCACGCATATCAGCTGCCAATGAAAAAAATCTTGTTATCGACTTCTATCTTTTGGCAAACAAGGCATAAACCTTCATGATCAGAAGTCGAACGTTGTCGTGTTTCTTTGAAAGCGAACACGTTGAAGTCAATCTGTGGTAGCGCCAACTCACTGTCCTGACGGTTGCTGGGAATTAGTCGGAGACAGCTGTCATCGGGATCTATTGTACGATCTGACAAAGCTCCCGGCTCGCTGATCGCGAATCCCTAGGGAGTTTTATTCGAGATCCTTCAAACAAATCCATTGCAGGATGGTGACACTCAATTTTGAACACAAAAAAACGCTATGAAAAAAATGAAGTTTTATAGTTCGTAGCATGATTAAGACAGTTAAACACTTAACATCTCAAATACCGTTTTGTCCACTTATTGTTTCTGATACAAATGTGTTCATGGATCGTGTAGGATGAACAATGAACAGCACAGTGGAACATAGGTGTGTTGCAGAATGCAGACTTCTATCAAGGAATCCGATGTCGTAAGTTTGCATTAGACATGGAAGACGTAATTGTTTTATCGGGTGTTAGTCTCTCTAGACAATTACTCAATAACAAAGAACCATATAACGCTCATAAATAATGTCAAGTAAGAACTTTAGAAATGCAATGTCGTAAGAAACACAATTCAGACATGGTATTCAGACCCGCGGTAACGACATGTGGAATATGGGTTTTACAGAATACCGTGAAATGTTTCATAAGCTTTTGAACCTTATTGAGTACACTCCTTTTGCTATTTGTCACGTAAGTGGAAAAACATTGTTGAAACTGACAGAGATTTTTAACTTGCTGCCGTTTTGAACATGTCCTCACAGAAGACAATATCTTAGCTTCATGACAACTGCCACAAAATGAAACAGCACTCACAATTTTCAGAAATAGACCACGTCTTCTATTTTTACTGACATCATACGTAGGATTTCTCAGAGAAAGGACAAAACAAGAACAGTTAATTTGTTAACGAAAACTGTCAACGCCAGAGTGCATATCTCCCAGGAACTTCAAATTGGTCAATAAGTTAGGACATCCACGCATATACTACACATGGAACTGCTTCTTACAACACTCAGACAGCCCAGTACAAGTCCAACAGGTGGACGGACCTATGTCTGACACATACAGTTGGAATGCCGGGTCTGATAAAGTTAGTAAGCCCAGTAGTATATCGATCAGTGAAGCCAATATCAAGCAGGCGGGTCGAGGGTTAACCCCTCTGACTGAGCTCTCCAGGGTGTCCGCTCTCGTCTGCACCTCCTCCAATTCTCGTCTGTTCTCATTCCATTGAAGGTGTTGGTGCGGATTACAGGACGTCATACCTAGACACCGCTGATTGGATTACGACCATCATGGACCCAGAGAAATATTCGTCAGCGTCGGGGACGACTTGAGAACAAGGGACAACCGCTTTAATCGTGAAGGAGGGAACAGCAATCTCGAGTCCAGTAGGAGTGCTAAAGTATGATAGCAAGATGACATCTCGTAGAGAGGGGTAAAGGTTGAGGACCAGTTCAGCGGCCTTGCCTTATCAGCTTGAAAGACCACTGACTACATGAAAAGATTAATTTAAACTTTTCAATGACATCTGGGAACGTGGCCACTTTATGGACGAGCTTCCTAAATGAGTTTGGTGGTAGGCCTTTCAAAGCATTTAGATCCTGTGATATATCTGCTACATTCTACCATCAGAATAAACCGCGTGTTATAATTGCAATCCGTTTCCCGTGTGATATAAACATTTTCAATTGCTTGAAATTTAAGTTTCTTTCGCTCTATTTCTATTAATGACATTAATAATGTTGCTAATTCATAACTACCGTATAAAGAACGTGGTCAAGGATTATTAAGAATAGTGAATCTATTAAAAACATCGAACAACGAGCGACAACACATATAAACAATGATAATCATGCCTAGCTCATCCATTTAAAATACCATCAGTATTATCACTACAAGACAAAACACATCATCAAAATGACAAGCAACTGATACTACACAAATAACTCGCCCATTCACGATCTGTCCTCACTATATAATCGAGTATATTATTACCAATACGATTACTTAAAAAAAAAAGCAATTAATTATTTTACTTCAGTTACTCGACCAAATCCAATCTCAAATCAGACGATCAGCCGTCCTCCTAGGATATAATATTGACGGTCATATAAAGACCCGCCGCCAGGTTATCTAAGGAGCGTCAGTTTCGTATCTGATTTTGATGGCGTTGAACCAAGCCCATGGTTTAATTTACTGCCGTACCTTATTATTAATTGTTTTAAGATTGATTCAAACTGACTTCTAAGGTCAACCTACTGGCAGGGTCGGGAGTATTTCAAAGTAGGTACTGATTGCATGATTATTTAATAATGACAAATTAAGCTAATGTTTTCAATCACGTTAACTTCCGTCAGTAGAATATAAAATACATGCAGATTTGTTTTCTCATTATGAAATTAACTGATCCTATTTCCCAGTTTCCACATAAATATTTCATAGGATGAAAACAAATACTGTAAAACGGTTTTATTTAGCGGCTCGCAATTTTCACGATTTGGCAAAATTTAAGAGAAAAAACATATTCACGATTTGTTAAATT
>JAUTBQ010196250.1:0-10040 GCA_032361185.1 Lepetodrilus ovalis | reverse complement strand
TTTAATTAAATAAATACCCCCGTCTGCTAAATCAGCTATGCTGGAAGCGGACGTTAAAACCTCAAATTCATGTCATGTACAAATTATTTAAGTACTCCTAGATGCCTACACATTCGACGGTAGTCTAGTTCAATGGTATTAAATTACACCACCGACATAACGAATAATATACGATGACTCTGTTGTACGTGAGAATTGAAATCTAATCTTGCATCTATACGTAGACGTGTTAACGTTATAAGTTCAGTTTGACGGACCGTGTAATTGTAAGCATAAAGTCGTGAGGTCTGGTTTCATGATAAAAAATGTCTTCAGTAACATAGTGCTCCCCTGTACAAAGCGGCATAACTCTAAGATAACATATGCTCCAACCTTACTCACAGACTACACCACTTCTAAGGCTGGAGTTAAGGTTATCGTAAAGTTACGATGTTTCGTATAGGAGTGCTTTGGTGAGTAATCCTAAAACACATCATGACCGCTTAGTTCAGTATGCGTACCATCAACGTAATTGTAGTACACAATTGGTTCAGGATACAAGTTGTCTGGTCGCGTATGTTGCTATTGTTACATACTAGTGACGATTTTATAAATATTCATATGGTTGTGCGATTATACTAGTTTACTCTGAATAAATACGGAAAATTACAGGATGTTCTATATAATTATGAGCATAATATATATATAAACATTTATTTATTTATCATAAACACGAGCTTAATCGTGATAATAATTTCACGAAGGAGAATACGAACCATTCTAATTATACATGTGCATCATTGTAAAGAAATGATGGATGGAATTATTCTATATGTTAAATATTAGAGTGATATTCCTAGTATGATATTATTATGCTTTATCTTGAGAATTAATCGCATTCATCTACAGTCTAGCTGAATTTTATAAACGATATTAATACAAGCCATATTTTGGAAAATATGTCATGCAATACATCAAAAGGTTTTTATAAAAATATTATACACTAAAATTGCTATGATTTATATGTGTTTGCTTGCTTCTTTTAAAAACTATTTATTTGCTGAGTATACTCAACACAGTTAATTAAAGGCCAGTAGCCATTTGGAGACATACAATTTGCTTTGTATTATTTTAACAACGAATAATGTCCAAGTATCTGTAGGCTCCAGATCTTCTTCAAGAACATGTAGACACATTTGAAGAAGAACACTACAAAATTCCTCTAACCGAGTTTCAAAATTTGGTAAAAAGCTTCACCCACAACATATCTGCTGACCATTATTTTGCTGAGTATTTTTCGCGATCAATCATTGGTCCAAATATCTTAATGCTATTACTGAGAGGGACACATCTATACCGGTAAACCGTCACGAAGGACACACATACTAATATCCATTTAACACAGTTATCGTATTTCCGCCGCTCCAGGCTTGGACACACCATAGGGACTCGACCATGGACCGCCATCCTGTGTTGTTCCGCTATCTGCGGCCTGGCAGGGATCGGACTTCTTCGGTTTACGGAAACAGACGAACCGGATGCGCTCTGGGTGCCCATTGGATCGGTGCTGGCGGAGCAGCAGATCTGGATTTCCAGGAATTATCCTGCCGCGCCACGGACTGCTACCATCATCGCGACAGGCACCAACGTCCTAACCACCAAGTCGCTGAAAGCAGTATGTTGTGCTCGTCGATGAATTAAATGTTTCTTGCACATGCAAGCAATCTGTTCATTTTCAATTATACCAATTCGTACAGTAGTAACGGGGCTAGAATAATTCTCTAAATGTAGACCCTGTAATTAAGGGATACTCTTTTGTGATTTTCAGATATATTCAATATACGAAAGTGCAGAGAACGCTATTTCTTCTGAAGGAATTCAGCTCGGAGATGTCTGTCTAAAGTATGTTGGTGATTAAAACAATCCTAGCCACTACCACCATTTGGCACCAATCCTCTGACACAAATGTCAAATGCCTACATAACCATATCGCCCAATGTTAGTGACTGATGTCAGGAAGCATTGGACACGAGTTCCAGAAGATGCCACGAGCTATCATGCAAGCATACGTCTTTCCTGCCAGCGATGTACCAGACCCCAATATTGCGAAACCTCTCTGAGTATGAGTTCATGCTCAACAAAGTTGTGTTCACAAATCCCTATACAAGATTTGAGCTTGAGCATGACATCGTACTCAAAAGGATTTGCCCCATTCTTTACACATATCCTGTATTGAATACCGCTATCGTGGTAATATTTAATGTTTCTAACACTTGATTTGGTTATGAAACGATCTCAAAATGCTGCTATTTAAGTTAAATTGTGGTTTGTGCCAGGATTGGAACTGACTGCAAAGTGACCAGCATTCTTGAGTTGTGGTCGTTTAATAAGACGACTATAGACGCCTTGACGAACCAAGACATTATAGACAGTGTCAATACAGTGAAATATAGGTGAGATAATATAAACGTATATAATTGCAAGATGCAATCTCGGTATATATGTGTACTCATCTTTGCAGAAAATACCAGAATATTATTCTCACAGTCACATATACATATGACATTGAGAAATCCATTAACTTTCAAGAACTAAAATATATTCCATCCCCATTTTCCATCGCCCACGAGCACTCCCCACCTCCACTCTATCTAACCACGCCCTACCTCCACTCTATCTAACCACGCCCCACCTCCACTCTATCTAACCATGCCCTACCTCCACTCTATCTAACCACGCCATACCTCCACTCTATCTAACCACGCCCTACCTCCACTCTATCTAACCACGCCCTACTACCACTCTGTCCAACCCCACCCACCCTCGCTCTCTAACCCCACCCTCGCCCACTTGCACCAATGAGACATATGTGAAAACATACTACCTATTGTTGTCGTCAATTACAACGATGTCTCCGTTTGCACGTTCCAGTCCCGTGTATGGAAGTCCATACGATGTGACGACTCTCCTGGGTGCACGGACGGAAAACACCACCGGACATATAACAGAAGCCCGCGCAACGATGACGTCATGGATGCTTCAGGACGTCCCCACCGTAATACTCTAATAAACGTTCTGTGAAATATTGGTCGAAATAACATATACCATAATTTACCTGTGAATAAGTATAATATAATAATAATAATAGTAGAAATAATGATGATGATGATGATGATAATGAAAATAATAATAGTACTAATATTACTACTACTCCTACTACTACTACTAATAGTAATAATAATAATAATAGTAATAATAGTACTACTACTACTCAGTACTACTACTACTACTACTAATAATAATAATAATAACAACAACAACAACAACAACTACTACTACTACTACTAGTAGTAGTAGTAATAATAACAATAATAATAATAATAATAATAATACCAACAACAACAACACAATAATAATAATAAATAATAATATTAATAATTGCTACTTACAATCCGCCAACCCACACACACTAAGCGCAACATTATTATTCTCAGTCAATGGATCGGTAAACACTCAATGTTCCTTCTCAACTCCATGGGTAGTACCTATCGTATAGCAAGAAGGAAATAGCAATTATTTAACTTAGTATGTATATACTTCCAGATGCAAGCTAAAAGTCAGGACTGGGAGCTCGAGATTATCGAGATTGGACAGCAGTGCCATGAAGGCCTAGAAAATACCTTCGTCTTTACAGATAGAAGGCAAGTCATAATTGTAGTAAATCTGCATTTATAATACATGTCGATATATAATACACCCACATGGAAGAACATTAATGTATATTGTCTAAGGTTTGAGTAATACGAACAATTAATAAAATTAACTGTTTTTGATTCAGTTTCGCTGACGAAGCCGGAAGTGCCATACAGAATGACGCCATTCTTTTGTCCAGCGGATATTTCCTCCTCATCGTCTTCGTCATCGCCGTTATCGGAAATTTTAATTTGGTTGAACAGCGAGTAAGAACATACATCAAACTCACAGATTGTACTAAGAATATTTTACTCTTCTGATATATTACATTTTATTTACTTATTGTTCGCTATGTTTAATTGAAATAGTCATTGCTGGGCCTTTTAGTTGAACTCGAACGTATATTTATGTATACAACGTAATCCATTAATGTTACAGATCGGCTTAACACTATCCGGTTTCCTTTGCATCGGACTATCAATTTTGGTTTCGTTTGGCATGGCATCCTTCGTCGGAGCTGAGTACAGTCCTCTCCACTCGGTTCTCCCATTTTTACTTATAGGTAAGTACACACCTTTACCAATGGTAAGATGGCATCGCCAGCAAAAATAATGATCAGGAATGCTTGGAATTTGTTTGACTTTGATGTATCATTGTCAGGTATTGTTATGGATGACATGTTAGTTGTTGTTCAAATACTAGCTTTAAAAAAGTGTGTATTCTATAATTGGGGTTTAGAGCCGCTTTCAATATTCTTTCACTTATATCACGACTTGAAGCAAGTAAAAGGCAGGAGGAAACCCGCAACAACCGTAGCGCTGTATGTTGCAGTAAACTTGCGAGCACCGGTTGGTACTGACAGACCGATGATAACTGTATTGCCACGGTACAGACAACAAATCCTACAATGATCGCGTAAGAAATGTCGCGAACATTGATGCGTGCTCCCGGGACTTTGGACTTTGTTTCTGAAGGCCAAACGTTCTAACATTGCGCTACCCTACATGCCTACTGAACTACTAGCAGATTATACGTTAGCTTATAATTCCCAGGTGTTGGAGTAGATGACATGTTCGTCATTGTTGCATCCTTGAACAATCTGACGCCAGGAGGAAGAGGTGATGGTCTTCCAGAGAAGATGGGACGCGCCCTCCAACACGCCGGTGTCTCCGTCACAGTGACGTCATTGACAGACATGCTGGTTTTTGCCGTTGGAGCGTCGACGGTAACAATGGAACTGAGAATGTACATACCTGTAATGTATACGTGGGTTACAAAGATGATGCATAGGAAAATTAAATAGACATACACATACAAGAACGTATCAAGAAACAAGAATACGACTTGAAATAATTATCCATCCAGTAACGAGAATCCAATAGTTGTAACTGTCTTGAAGATGGCGGTATAGTTGTCGATGAAAAGTCGCAGGAATCTGCTATATAATGAGGTACCCTAATGAGACATCCTAATGAGATACCCTAATCTATGCATCTAAGAACATGAACCTAAATAGACCCGTTGAAATATGTCTGACATACAACTTCTAGAAATTGTAGCATTGGTGATCGGTGAACTGATTTGTTCAATGATAGCATACAGTTCTGTCCACATATATGTCCATTCACGTGCATCACTTACTACTCATCACCAATACGTTGTCACACACACACACACACACACACACACACACACACACACACACACACACTCACTCTCTCACACACACACACACACACACACACACGCGCGCGCGCGCGCACACACACACACACACACACACACATACACACACACACACACACACGCACAAACAAACAAACAAACATACTGATATTTGCTTATTCTGTTATTTTCCAGATCCTACCAGCTTTGAGATCATTCTATATATTTGCTGTGTTCGGCATCTTCGGCCTGTATATATCACAGACAGTGTTCTTCACGGCATGCATGGCTCTAGACGTCAAGAGAAGGGAGACTATCAGAGACGCGTGCCTTTGCTGCTTCACTCATGTCAACTGGAGTCCGAATTGCTTCAGTAAAATGACATTATTGAAGAACTACTTCAGGAAAGTACATGGGACAGTTTTATCAAAGTTTTATGTAAAGGTAAATGAATACGGTTATTACGTTAATAAATGGTAAATAGTGCAATGTTTCGTATCACTAAGTCCCATAAGAAGGAGGTTTATATATATATATATCGATATATAAAAAAGAAAATGCGTAGATTTAAGTTTATATATTATTAGCGGTCCCATAGTTTTATGGGAATATATGTTGGTATTGTATCACAAACCTTTCCATCAAATCTTGTTGGACAGTGCATTTGTTTCATTCATTGATGTATTCCACTGTAATGTTAATATGTATATGAATTAAGCGAAATATTATTCCACAGCAAAGGTCGGAACGTTTACAACAGGATTTCATTAAAGTGAATAATTATTCTACAATAGAGAAACTACCTAAAAGATACACTAACGATGATATACATAATATTCGTTCAGATCACTCGCTATGTAAAACAGTGAAATTAAAATATTAAACTGAATACTAAAATACCATATTAGTTTTTATGACGGCTACTATCTAGCCTAAATTACAGGGATAATTCAAATGTCATTTATAATACCGATAGTTAATGATTACACTTCAACAGAATTGCCAGTATGTCTACTTATGCAATGCACATCTAGTTTTAATACTAATATATCCTATATTTTAGATTTGATGTGTATTTATGTTTAATGTCATTTAATGACTCAGTGTTAGCTTTATATATTTTTTTGATTGTAGTATTGCTTTATGACGCAGCGGGAATATTTCACCCATAGGCCACGACAGTTGTCGAGGGATCAGGCAAGGGGTCGCGTTTTACATATAGCAAATAATTGAAATATAGTTTGTCTTGTAATAGGGAACGTGTGACGACATGTTTTAATCGCGTATATGGGGAATGCCTACATATGTTTAAAAAAAGGTAATATGTTGGAACTTTAAATCAGGTAAAATAAACGTATTTTAGAGGTGGCGTTGAAGATTTTCATCGTGACAGCATTTTATAATTGGTGGACCAGGATACGTACACAGCAAATAACGTTAGGTGTCCTGTTCCAGTATACAAACAAAATCCTAATAGTATCATCGCAGGACACTTTCATCTTGGGTGTCCTGATCGATTATTGAGCACCTACGTTAGGTATCCTGGCCCTAATAGGAAACCTAACTATTTTGCTGTAATATAAATTAAATAGGGCTAGAAGATCATTAAAATAATTTTCAAGCTTCAAATTAATTAAATTAATATTATTCATAACTCAAAGTCCAACAATGAATATAAGTGAATGCAACAAGGCTGATGAGGAATATATAGATCAGAATGCTTCCCGTTAATAGTCACATACATTGTAATCATATACCCAACAACATTAATTAAATGTCAGTACCCTTTTTAGATACATAATTGATACATATAATTTAACGTTTCAAAGCATTTCCAAAAGTCTACAGTCTACATGAACTCTTCAAGAATGAAAAAGAATGGCACCAGATTCCTCAAACCGAGTTCCATTTTTTTAGAAATCTTCCCCACAAAACATCTACCGGCACTTAAATACTTTTGTTGAGTATATTTAATCTAATGTGTAATGCGAATTATTTCCCCTTGTATTACAGGTCGTCGTGATAATTTTGACACTTGCTACTTTCGCTGTCAACATATATGGAGTTGCTAAATTGAAGCAGAACTTCGACGCTATTTGGTATCTATCCTCTGACAGTCATGCCTACAAGTATTTAAAAGTATTAGAGCAGTACTTCCCTCGAGATGGTGCGGATGGGTACATATACTGCCGTGAGTATGAACCGGAACCGGAAGTATCTCACTTCTCCGACCTCATCTCATTGTATCTTCAAATACGGTGAGAACCTGATGTCCAACGTTTTGAGTATGATTTCATAATCAAGCTTAATTTTAATATAGGGGTTTGTGAACAAAACTTTGAGCTGAGCATGAAATTGTACTCAATACGATTCGTAATTTCGGGGCCGGAAGTTGCGTGTATGGATTTGAATTACTTCTTTTACATATGGACATCCATATTTCTACCTTATGGCTGTGAGTAGCATAGAATACAAGTAACGTGGATTTTGCAAAGAAATTTTAAATATTATTTTATGCTTGCTCATTGAGGTAAAAACTATGTGAAAGTGACAATTAAACTCGTGTGGACGTCGAAGCTTGATGTATCAAGTAAATCCATAGTTTGAAACGTTTTAAACTTTTCTTTCAATTTATGTGTTTTTGCAGCCAACATCGACTACTATTCCAGCCAAGGGAAGTTGGACCAGTTATACTCTGAAGTATGTTCTCACACGGCCACGTACACAGGCACGGTGGACAGTTGGTATGAAGACTACAAGAGGCACGTAGCATCAGGTATGCAGTCTACACTGGATACCTCGAACGGCAGCTTGGGTTGTATACTCCACAGGGAGTTGACCGGGGTAACAATGTTGCGATTTTATCACGTTTTCGAGCATGGATTTGTGGCAATATTAATGTATTATTATTATTATTATTATTATTATTATTATTAGTATTATTATTACCACCACCACCACCACCACCAGTACAGTCAGTATGCTCCATTGCTTGATAAAGTAATGTCCCGGTAGTATGCAGTATACAAACAGTCTTAAAAGCATTATACTGACTTGGCCTATTATAGGAGTCTGCAGAAAACGTTATTCCTGCATTGATACTACGTCATTCACTTGTATTCTCTACGTTCTATCAACAGCCAGCCCTGCCACTGACGAAACATCATTCATTCAATCGGTGTTTAACTGGTCTCATCTGGAATCCAACAGAAGAATTCTCAACGAAATCAAGTTCACTAATACCAGTGGCAAAGCTATCGATATCGTGGTAAATTATTTGACCATATGTACAGATTGTAAATTAACGATGTATGTATTCATATCTCTTTGATAGTTAATGACATTAAATGATGTGAACCAAAAGAATTAAGTAACACCGGAATTTATTCACGAAGGCTAACTATTCCGTGATGTCGCTCCGTCTTGATATGCGGTAGTATGTATCTTTGTGATGTCATTACATTTTGGAATTATTTTCATTTCCAGGCGACACGTATTGCATTCCAACACAGGAGATGTGCGGATTCCGCTTCCGAAGTCGCTGCCATGGATTCCATACGAGAGATAGTATCAAATATTTTACCAGATTGTTTCCCGTATTCTACAAGCTACAGAACGTGGGAGACCAACAAGGTTATTTAAATATATATGCTTTGTCTATGAAACGTAATGTTCTGTCTGTGATATTATTTAAACTGATCTATCTTTTGCGGGCAGGTGGTAGAACGCTTGGATTTCGGAGCTATGGGTCCCGGGTAGAAATCCCGTTCTGAGAGCCAGGTATCAATGTAAACCTTTCTGACACAATCAGGAAATGATGCGTTGTCTATACCGTTGCAATGCAGTTATCATCCTTGGTCTGTCAGTACCAGTAGGTGCTCGCAGGTCTACTGCAACATTCAGCGCTACGGATGTTGCAGGTTATCCCCTGCCCTAAACTGACAAACCGTGATATCAGTAAAGTAATACTGAAAGCACCCCAATTACAAAAACAAATTGTCTTTTGACATTTACAAACGACAATCATAACTTGTTTTCTTTTATAAAATAATGTTAATAGCAGAATAGTATGCATTCTGCAGCACGTGTCATTGGTCATACTAAATTATTCGTGTCAACGTTCATTGTCTCATCTCAATACGATTTGATATAGTGTGTGTGTAAAGAGTTCACTATTCCAGAAATTATTATAGCACAAAACACTTCGTATATTTCAGGTTATAGAAGGAGAACTGAAGAGAAACATGGGATTGGCTTTTGTCTGTGTATTCGTCGTCATGTTTATCCTCATCGCAAACATCTTCACTAGCGTCCTCGTCTTCATCTGTGTCGTCTTTACAATGGTATAAAACTATCAGGGTTAGGAATAGGTTTAGAGTTAGAAGTAGGGTTAGATGATCCAACCACGAACCTCAATACAGCCCGAAATAAAACTACATCCATGTTTTAAAACAAAAAACACATGCACGATAACGATAAAACGTTTGTTGAAAAAAAAACCACCGTTATACGCAAATATACAAGTACCAGGGTATCCTTTCACGAAGCTCTCTTATCTACTAAGAGATTGGTAGTGCTCTCTTAGCAGTGTATTAGCTATCGGCAAAGAGAGCGCTACCAGTCTGCGAGTTTGCGACATAGGGACTTGAAACTTTCAGGATATGTTAATAATATGATATTTGTCACTTGTGTTGAATTTCATA
>JAUTBQ010196239.1:0-10041 GCA_032361185.1 Lepetodrilus ovalis | reverse complement strand
ACCATTAGTGCTTCAATAGGGATGGAGGGAGAAGACTTGAACCATGAAGTTTTGTGAACGGATCTTCATGAAAGGAAGGATCAGCAATTTTTAGGAGAGGATGATAACTTTTAGGAGTTATGAAAAACTGGCATTACCAACAAATTAACATTAGAAGCTATGTTCAGTGCCTTAGTTATACGACATGGGATTAGATTACCACACCAAATGTCTCTGAAAGAGATCAGTGTCAAATAGTGTAAGAAAGGATACAGCATGTGTACATAGAACTCCCTGTGTATGGGTAAATGTACCTCTTCTATCATGTCTATTATTGAGCATGAATAAATATACGAACAAATCAGGAACCATTCCTGTTCAGAAATAGTATTAGAATTCCCTACCATTGACTTGGCATTGATACCCTTTGGAACAGATACCAGTTTTAAAGGCATACAATCATAGATATTTATGGCCGTTTTTGACTAGTTCTTAGCTACAACTTTACAAATCAAACTTACCGGTAAATAGTCTCAGACAGAAATTTGTTTGGCCATTATCTAGGCCAATCAACTGTGATAGTATGCCTTTAAAGCAGCTTTCTTCAATCTCAATTAATTCTAAATATCATAAAGATTATACTTTGAGACAGTCATGTATAACTTTGATCTGAATTCACAGCACACGGAACAGTCTGTAAGTAAACAAGGTAAATAACAACAGCTTGCAAAAAAATACTTGTCATTCTGTTATAGATCTAGGAAATATTCCTCTACCCATCCTAGATGATTAAATCACAGATATGACATGTAATCCCATCAAGATGTGACAGACTGTACTTTTACTGTTGATGAATGCTAGAAATACAAGGTAGGCCTTGATATATTGACAACAAAAACGTATTGCGGAATATGTGTATGTTTTAAAGTCAAGATTTAAAAGAAAAAAATAAATTCAAAAGTTGTCATTCTCCACTGTTGCCCGATAAGCAATTCTGAATGCTGTAATAAATATGTTTTGAAATATATTGTCCACAAATTGACAGGGAATGTCCTTGACTTGACAAATGAATTGGCAACCTGTTGCAGACCAGTTATAAATGTTGTCTGGAGAAAGATGGCACATTTATTTTTCCAATGTTCTCTGTTCAGATAAAACTGCCGTAGGAATCAGGGCATAGTTCCAAGAAAATATTTTAGGAAGGGCAGACAACTTTGCCTGTGCCGTAGGAATCAGGGCATAGTTCCAAGAAAACATTTTAGGAAGGGCAGACAACTTTGCCTGACAAGTGAAGTAAGAATTGAACTAGTGATTTTACAATATAACCAGATAACATTTAATTGTGTTTGCTCTCACATCTGATTTTGTGTGGGTTCAAACAAAAATTATCAAATAAAGATAAATAATATAAATTTATAAAGAAATACAAATAAATAATAATAATGACTTTGTTTTAGGATGGGTGTATATCTGGCTGATCCCTCTTAATCATAATACATGTTACCCCTTATCTAAAACAGGGAAACTATTGTGTTCAATATAAGGCTTGGATCAATCTGAAATTCACACTGATAGTGAAAATAATGTTCCAATATTATGGAGATAATTATAATAAAATATAAATAACTAAATCAAATTCGAGTTACAATTTTTGTAGGATAAACTTCAAATCAGCACAATAATTAATAAATGGTTTGTATCATAACTAGATCTATTAGAAAATTTAAAAAATAAAATAAGCATGGATGCAGTTTAATAAATGAGTAGGCCTACATGTATCTGTGAATTATACTTTTGAAAGATTATATGGATACATGTGTAAGTCGTATCTTACTATAACATTTAACACTGATCAAGGATAATTTATACGTTTTTATTAATACATGTACATGTAACTTTATTCTATCTTTGGTTTGATAGTGTACCCCATCTATTTATTCCAGAGTAACTTTACTTCTCAATAACATAAAGACCACCACAGACAACCAATAATGTCGTCATCATCATCATCACATCTTGTATTGATAAGCCCACCGACGTCACAGCTTGTTTTGAACGACGGAATCGACCAGTTTCTGCAGTTGCTAAACTAACAAGTCCGTTTGTTCACAGAAATTAGTTCCCATTGAAAGCCAGCCTGTTGCATCATCCACCAACAAAAGCAGAGTATAAACATTTGCTAGACTCTTATTGTTTATTAAGTCTACGTATTTCAATTGAATAACAACACTACAAACAACGATCTGGTATATTTAGTATAAGGAAATAAAATGAATACTAGATAAGGTAAAGATGAATGTTTCGTGGAAAGTCATTCATTCGCGGAAGTCCTTGTCGGCTTCCCAACCAATCAGATTCAAATACAGCCTGCTCCCGGATGCGCTAAAGGGCCGTGGTAACGGGTGTGTGGGGGGATATAGTGGATGTTGGTACACATAGAAACGATTGTTGGTAAACATAGAATAATCAATCGATCGGTTTTCCATGGAAATGCCACTCAGACTACATTGAATCAATAAAGTTATTAGGTTACAATATTATTAAATTGCAAACTTAGGCCTACTGGTTTTACATGTATGCCTATATTATATATAGTTACCTAGAATGTTTCTTTACCAAAGACAACCCCATTTATTCGTAAGTTACGTTAGAAACTGTTAACATATTTCAATGTTTATATACATTCAACGTGGACACAATAAACTGTTCACACGTAACTAATAAATACCAGGATATGATACCAGATTAACTGTCTATGTACCACGGAGAGGTAAAATGTTTTGAAATTGTCTCCACGTCATATACACGATGAATACAATGTGTCAGTCACGCACGTCCACATACGCCTATGCCAGTGCATATGAGGCATACATGCACGAGTTCAATCAAGGGTGAGAATACTCTTAAAGTCACACAGAATAACTTCCGTGTTGTTATTCCCTCAGAGATAAACACTATTAATTACGAGGTGTGTTGTCATACGTAAGACAACGGACTGCCTCTTCACCTATGAACCAACGTAACGCTTTGAATGTCATAAGCAAGGGATTCTTAAATATAATAGGCCGCGTGTTAACATGCCTTCGCGACGAATACGGCGTACGATTAATAACACTAATTTAACGCGCATGCACCGAAATCTACACCGACATCATGTAATGTTTACACATGTATACGCAGGTTTTGCCGAATGCAAAACACGAATTCGCGAATATCTCTCACGAGGTAAGCAATACGGGCAACATGACCTCATGTGATCGTGAGCCTCGCTACTCTAGAAAGAACCAAACCACGTGGCATATTTTCCTGAATTTTACGACCCATGATTCTAGTTCTAGGGCTGCGCTCGTGACAAGCAGACGTTTTATTGTCCTCTGGCGATGTCCCAGTGACCCACAGAAGCGAACGTTACCCCCGCGCCTCTGGGCGGGAATCAAGGGTGGCGGAGTCCGCTTTGGACGACGGTTGCGCGTTTTCCCGCAGACATTAGTCCATAACTCATCCGCTCTCTACGCTTCCTGCCAGTAAATCATCGAGACATCCTGTATATTATAGTATTCATAAATGCTCCTCATTGCTGGGTTTGAATATGAATAATTAATACCAATATTCAAAATAAAGGTGCTTCATGAACAATTCCCCCAGAACACAGAAGTTAATCTATAAGTATATAACAGACATAAAATATGTGAAAATACATTGCCATTCGCTATAACCTTTTGAAAGATTTATTCTATTAGAATGTGCAATTACGTTTTGTATTTACATCATGTATATTAGAGCAACGGTGAATAGATTGCATCATGCGGGTTAATTCCAGTTCACGTGATTTCGTATTTCTGCCAGTCATGTTGGGGGTCGGGTAGGATATATTTTATGGTGTAAAACACCCGATTTTCTGATTGATTAAAGTTCATCACGTTCAACAATACATACTAGTATTCACCTCCAGTGATTAGTAGGTCTACAACAATGGCCACGAGGGTGGCAGGTGATGAATAAATGTGTTTAATTAGTTACTATATATATTTAGACCCATGCGACGTTCACGTGCTTAGCATATGCCTATAGCTCATTAATGTTTAGGAAGACTTCAAATATTTCAAACGTATCTCGTGTTGTGACTATACTGGGATTATCTGAGCAAATATGCAGGTTTGTTTGCAAGGAGTGACTTGGCGATATCGCGGCCCAACACAGACTTCTTGAGGCGAAGACCCCGTCGTTCAGCCATACATAGACATTCCCCTGGGGCTGTTCAAAAATGTTTTAGTTCCATTGTCAATGTCACAAAGTGCGAAGTTCATGTAGCAAAAATATATGGAAGCCGTAAAATGATATTTATTCTACGCGTTTCATTAACGCCACGGATATCTGACCCCTACCCCACCCCATCGAACACCCCCAATATTATCAAACAAATCGATTTTGGCTAGCATAGTAACGGTCGTGAATCCAACGTATTATATCGTCAAAATCGATCTTATACCTTGGCGCCTTCGCTGCGTTGCCATTCATGGTGAAATACCAAACACCGTGTGAAGGGGGTGGTGGGTTGGAAACGTCGGAATGTTTTACTGTTTTCTGCAATAAAATCCCACATTACTTATGAATTCCTGTAACTATATATCAACACATACGGTAGCGATAAAGATTAATCACAAGTTTTCAAAATGTGAGTTGAAATATGTGACAATCACAAGATTGTGGTAGGCGTTAACTTTTCAGCGCCTTCCCGGGCATTTTCCAATGGACTCGACCATGACAGCGATGAATCGAAACCATGTGACCCAAACGCAGCCCGCGCTGGCAGCTTGCCAAACTGATTAACATAAAGAGTAGGCGAGTCCAATGTACAGGGATCAGAGTCGAACATGAAAACATGTTTTATAATGTCAATTATTTATTGTTTTCACAATCAAGCCATAAGTAGCCTAAATTAATAACATATTTATGTGGAATAAGATAGGTGTGTTCAAACTGTGACATCTCTTGAATTCGAATGTAAACAAAGGCACAAGTCACGCGCTCCTATACCGATAAAAAGTAGAACCTTCCAGAAACCAGACAGACGTCAATTGAAACTTTGCCAACGACCGTCTATTGGCCCAGTTTGTGAGTAGCAGTTGTAAAAGCTCGACCATCTCGTGTGTATATCAGAACCACGCGGACTTTCCGAGCGACAACATCACAACTTACTTGTTGTTTATTTACATCCGAAAGTTGTACTCTACCAATCTATGGCCATGTATCCAAACGCTACGAGGGGTTATATGCCATTCGTCACCCCGGTCAACAAGAGGAATACGAAACACGCCAAACACTGCAAGCATGCCAGTTCCCCCAAATCTCGGGCTGCGGACACGAAAACGTACCGTGTGACTTTGAGGGACAGGAATGGGTTTATTTACACCTACATTATCCAGGCTGATGGAACCAAGTCCTTACCAGTGCTGTGCGAGTCTAAAGTCACTGGACCTAATGGATTTTCCAGTTCTCTTCCCAACCTCGCTGAAGCTGCCTTGACGGGCAATCGCCTCAAGATGCCCAAAGAAGCGGCCAAACAGGAAGGAGCAAAGAAGGGTCTGTTTACCACGTTGTTACAATACATACGGAAAAGGACAAATTCGGGTTCCTCGTCAAAATCTAAGTCCAAGAGAAAGCCCAAGCCAATGGTGCACAGGAAACGACAGAGGACGATATCCGCCATGTCGAACTTGGACCCCATTCAGGAGTCGCCAGAGGAAGACAGCGAGGAAGACGCCGATTCCTACACACATGACTCTGCATCCTCCATTGGAAGCGAGACAGACAGTGTAAAGGACAGCGAGCCTTGAAGCGGCGGGGGAGCAGACGAGAGGCAAATACTCTGAAAACGTGCGCTCCGGCCCAGCCACGACCATGTGGGGCATCCAGTCAGACGGGAGGAAAAAAACGTGTCGATCGACAAGCACAACACGACGAAACAACGCTATCGTGTTACCAGACCAACTGGTATTACTGAAGATCGAGTGAGAAGAAAAAGGACACGGAATGACTGTGAACACCTGGAAGGACTTTCACTTTATGTGATATTGACTGGGGTTCCTTGACTGGCAGCGTGTGCTTCACGTTGGGGTGCTGGAGGGATAAGGTTAACGGACTTCGCGGTCTGTTGCTTGCGAATCCCTTCAAACCGGGTCGCCAAGACACCCATGTGCGCTATAGAATGCGACGGGGGGTTGCCGGGAGACTAGTCTGGACAGTTTGGGGAAAGGGGGAAGAATCCAAGTTCTCCACACTTGCTACAAACCAAAGACAAACTCATTCTGTGCTGCCACCTTGACGAACTTTACCTGTGCTTTTACTGGACTTTTGAGGACTATGCAATTCTGATGATTAACGACGTGTATAACGGAACTGATTACGTGTGCTTCCTTCTAAAGGACTTATCATTTTAAGGACAGTATAGACTATGTCCGGCAAGGTTTGTCCGAGACTGTATTTATTGTAACTAGCTCCAATATAATTTTAGTTCTTGTCTTGCCTTAGTGTCCAATATCTCAACGTTCTGTCTCCAAGTACTCAGTATTTCCGTATGGCTCTGAAAAGGGCATCCATATTCCACAATATTGCCTTGGTAATGCTAATTTATTCCTGAGTTGAGACGTTCAAAACATCCACGTGCCTATATGTATTTATTTATCTGCCAGAAAGTAATTTATTTTGTTACCAATAATTAAGCGATGCAATGCCATCTAGCTAGATGATTGACTGACTGTGTGGATGTTGGTAAACATGGCGAGTGAAAGACGACAACGTGGTCTGGTAATGAGAGACTGAGTGGGCGTATGATGGAGTTGATGCGAGCTGTTCTGGAATACATTGTCATACATCTTCAACCGTTTGCTTTTCAAACAAGTCTGAATTCATTGTTCCGTTGTTACACTGCTATACATTGGTGAAAACTAAGTGTTATTGTTTGCATCTTTTACGGGTACGTTTGAGTGTGTTGTTGTAACGACAAAGTCAATATTCCATATTGTTCCTTGTTACCGTGTCAGAATGTTACAGATGTTTGTGGCCATTTCTCAGGATAAATACCACTTTTAACGTTTTTCTCTTAGAAACCTTTCGGCGATTTAATGTAATTCATCTTGTGGTTCAAAATCAATAGATTTGGCTGTCGACTTGCCCGTTCTTGTTAGCCATTGTTCAAAGTGGCCATTGAAAATTTTCCATCATGAACATTCTAAATTTAGCTAGGTCACTGGGCCGAGCCCGCCTACGTCAATTTGGCGGGCGGTTTACTTAGTGCTGATTGGCTAGTTCTCAGAACATTAACCAATGGCAGGCCGTTGTCCGTACACGGCAAGCAGCTATGAGTACGCCAACAAACATTTGTAGAATTCTGACCCAGTGGAATCTGAGTGATAACGTTCCTACGTGTGCATAGCTTCAAGCTACAGTGAGCATCATCAATGCACAACCAATGCAAATATATGTTATATTTTGTCATGAAATTGTTATTTTGTGCAATGTTTGACTTTCATAAAAGATATTTGTACGAAAATGACACAATGACCAAAAATAAATTATATGAACTATAAAGAACTGTCTTCGTATTAATGAAACTGGATCCAAATCGAGAAATGCTGCTTCCCGACTACCCAAAGGAAACTGGATACCACGGCATGGCAAATGAGAACCAAAGATAAATTGACAAGTTATGTACATTTGCATCCTGATTGATTAAGGACATCTCTACATCCGGGTCATACTGTAATAGAAAAATGTCTTGCACCTTTAGAGCAAGAGTACAGTCTGCTAAGATGGGAAATCGATGAAGTGCATTGATTAAGGAAATGAAAACCTATAGAAGAAAACTATTTGCCAAGGAAATATTGACTGAGTACATAGTTCAATGTTGTAAGAGAAGAACCAAACGTTCGAGTAGGCTTACCAAAATGCACTTCTATTGCATAGGTATCTAAGTGATGTTCATCAACTACGTGGAACAAACTGGTAAAGAACCAATACACGCATTGAATTACACCACAGTATTATTAATTCCGTATCTCAGTTACTGGTATCTATAGTTTGGACACGTGTATCCTTAATGTAAATGAGCAATAGTATTATCATGAAGAACAGTGTTGCATAAGAACAACACTAGAAGCTAGTCGGTATCAAATAAGTTACATGCACATACACACAATCACAATATAATATCAACAAAGCAAGGTCTTGTCGAGATAAACATTACATCACATATCATTGTCTTAATGTAACTGTCGTTATTTATATCTTATGATGATATGGAGGTAAATAGTCGCAACTGGTGTTTGTAAACACAGGCACGTGAGAAACTCGCCACTAATCGGTCACACGGACTATATATAGAACTAGTTCGCGGAATATTGAACTGTAAACATACACGTCATATATCTAATTACGCCTTATAGATCGCGATATGTTCTTGGGATATTATATGTAAAAGCCAGACGTCTGAGAACGTGTGAACATATACTACATATTTCCTGATATCTTCATGAAGCAGTTACGAAAGTCTAGGTAGACTGCATAAATCAAAAGTGGCTTTTTTGAATTTTCAAGGTCGAACAAAATGAATATTCACATGGTTAAACCAGTCCAACAAGAACGCACATCATATGGTGGAAGTTATGTCATTAAAATACCATGTTGGTAACTTGTATGGACGTGAGTGAATGTCTGGTAAAGGTTCTTGGTGTGGGGTGTCCCACGCTACGCTATTTGTATTAAAATAAATATATTGTAAAGATGTAGTTTCGGGACAACTACAACTTCCTGGTGTGAATTAACAATCCACAAATAAAGCAGTTATACAAGTACTCGACTACATATATATAATACGTTACATTTTGTGTATGTATTTCTATTTTAACATGACGTGTACTTCCTTTTTACGTTGTTTCCGAGCTGCGCTGCCTAAAATGTAAATGATTGAATGGATTTGTCACATGTAATGTATATACAGCTTGCATGTAATGCTAAGTTTAACCAACTTTAATTCCACGTAAACCCAAAATATGTCATACTAAAGCTCAAAATCGGAACATTATTGTATTACATGCATTATGATAAAGTTAGAACTCATAAACATATACGCTAGGTTATCTTTTTTTCCATACCATACCCTTTATCAGCCAGAAATCCCATATGGGACGATATGGGTTGAGGGTTGATATAGGGTATGATATGGAAACATATAACCGCTTCATTATATTCATTATTAAAAAATAAAGTACGCAGATAAATGGTAGTATCGGCAATATAACTCATCACTGTCAGATTAAATGTACTCTGATTCTCGTGCAGTTCATTCGTTTGCCGTCGGTAATCCACTCCTACCCGTGTATTTGGATTGATTCCTTGACTCGGGAAAATAGCGCAATTAATGTACGTAGACGGATCCGGTTTTGATGTGGATTTCCGCGATATATGGCACCGATGTGTAAAAAGGATCATATCATTGACAGGCATGTGACAAATAATTGAAAAGAATGTATTGTTCTGATGATACTAGTGTATGCTTTGTGACATGACAGATGTAAAACTTTAAAGCATGTGTATAGGTCAGGAATGAGGATGTATAGATGGGATATTTCATCTCTGGAAGATCTCGTATCCGCTATTTCTACTGCTATTTCTAAGTGCCCGATCGACATTTATACGAGGGGAGCTATACATTTAGTAGACTGGTAGGATGGTCTACTAGTTGATATGACTGAGCATTCGTAAAACGGTATTCAGGTATTTAATAACTGTACCGATTTGTAATGTCAAATACTGCCTATACTTCGAGCAAACAAGTCATATACTGTATATACTGATGGTAAAATTTGAAGCAACAATAGTATTATTGGCAGACGAATAAGTAAAAGTGTAGTATTTCTTGGAATACAGTAATTGTGATTGTATAACGTTTAGAACTGTGATATTCGAGGGGTGTATCTTGCCACTATTAAAGGCATACAATCACGGTTGATTGACCTAGATAATGACCAAACGAATTTCAGCCTGAGACTATTTACGTTTGAT
>JAUTBQ010196238.1:0-22712 GCA_032361185.1 Lepetodrilus ovalis | reverse complement strand
AATGGTTGAATACTGCGTCTGCATTAACCTAGTGTTGGATTTCCTATCAAGTATACACCCTATCAACTTTAACGTTGGTGTTGCGTTTTCAATGGGTGTCAGTATAGTTACAATAGCAACTTGATATATAAATAAATCATTTCCTGCCACCTGGTTAGCTAAACTTGTACTACAGGAGTAAGCCAGTTAAAGTCATGTAGGAAATAACTCTGAACACTGTTTTAAGCTTAAACCTTTTCATAGGAATTTTAGTACAACTGAGTAGAAATAAGTGTTAATGAGACTTAGCATATTATTTGTTTGTTATTTTTTATATTGGTTTATTTACTTATACTATAGCATTAATATACTATAAAATAATAATAATAATTAAAAAAAAAACATTAAATGAATTAGTGTTTTTCATTTCAGTGGGAATATTTCACGTGACAATAATAATAAAAATCATAATTATAATAATAATAATAATAATAATGATAATAATTATAATAACAATAAATAATAATAATAAATAAAATTAATAATTGAAACATTTCCTAAAAGATTGGCACGATAACATAATTTCATTTATCACGAGTTGATGACAAAATAAGCAATAGCAATTATCATTCATGAAATACACATATAGCATCAAAATGCATCAAACTACTAATACATAAAGAGAGTACGACTTGGAGCAATGATAGAGGAAAGAACAAGTGCAAGGTTATATATAGATTTCATGCAGTGATTATTATATGGGCAGCAAGCACCTTGCCCAACATGTTTACCCATTGAATTATTAATCAACATAGTCAACCGACAAACATTTTGCAAAGAACTGTAAAGGATACATTAAGATATCATACATAATGGATACACATTTGTTTTTATATTGTACAAAATTATTGGCTGTGTTGAAATCATTATTAGATCGACTTCTAGTTAAAACAAAAACAAGTTATTATTATTTGTCAATAAAATAACACAATTCACTATTCAAATGCATTGTTAAAAAAATATCAAATCATATTCATTGAAAGTAATAGGTTTTGTTTTGATAAAAATTAATACATTCAATTGCAGCACTAGCTATCTACAAGGCACTATCTTACACGAGACAAAGACACATTACCAACATAACACCAGAGTCAGCTAAGTTAGGACACATCCGTCATTTAGTAGCCAGAACATGTAATGAAGTGAATGGATAAAGGATGAACTATATAATGATGAATAAGGTGTGATTATTAATAACTGATGGTGAAGTGTACATAATGGGAGAGAATAGATACACCACACTCAGTGAGCAGTTAGTATAAATAAGCAGGCAGAAAATATATGTGAGCATGTGTTAGTGGAACGTCCTTTGTCCTTGGTAGGGATGCTTACATGTTCCTCCTTCAACTTCAACTCCTCTTCAAACTCTGTCTGCATTGATGTTAGGGAGAGCTGGAGTGCTTCTGCTTCTGCAGCCTTCAGTGTCAATGATTCCTCCTTCCCTTTCAGCTCATCCTGTAGATCAGCAATTGTCAGTGATTCCTTCTGAAGGTTCTCTTTCTGGAGCTTCAGCTCATCGTTCAGATTATCTATCGAAATCTTTAGGCTAGCGATGATGTCTTGGTCATCCTGTAGTGTTTTGTCCCTGGTTTCCAATTCTTTATTCGTCGTAGATAATTCAAGACTATTCTGATGGATCTGGTCTTCAAGCTGAGATACTGAACGCTGTAGAATTTCAATCGTTTGGAGAAGATTTTCCAGTTCTATCTCTCTCTTTGATAAGGTTGTCTTCAGTTCCTCCATCTCCCTTTGAGAACTTTCATTTTGATTTGATTCAAGAGATGAGAACTTCTCACCAAGACTTGTAATCTCTGCCTGTCTTGAAAGGAGACATTCATCCTTCTCTGAACACTGCTGTTGAAGGTATGTGTTGCTCTCGATGTACTCATATGTCCTTGAAATGAACTGACTCATCTTGTCAGGGATGTTGTCCTCGGTCACAGTGCCTTCAAGGTAGACATAAGGGAATGCATTTATCAGCTGTTCCTGTATGTTTTGCAAGGCATCCTTGGATATCTTGCATTCTGCTTTTAGATTCGCAATCATATCTGCATGCTCCTTTAGCTTTTCTTCAAGCTGTTTTGAGACCTCCAATTGCTCTCTCTTGTCCTCAAGCTGGTCAGTCGCAGATTTCAATTCTGATTTCAAGGTGTCCACAATTTCATGATGCTCTCTTAGTTGACCCTGTATTTCTTCAGTTTCCGTGGCCTTTTGTGAACACAGTTCCTGAGCAGTATTCAGACTTTCAGTCAAAGTGTCAATCGTCGTTTTCTGATCCGAAATTTGCATATCCGTTGCTTCAATTGAACTTGTCATATTTAGAGATTGCTGTTGATGTCCATTGGCAGCAGTGAGTTGTTGCTTTAATACTTCATTTTCTTCATAGGCAGTATTCAGCTGTTGGTTGATGGTCTCTATTTCTTTCACCTTACTTTCAATATCTTCAGACAGTTCATGAACAGATTTATTCAGTTCATTTTTCAACAATGTATACTCATTCTCAATATCTGAACAATGTTTTCGCAGATCTTCTATGGATGTCCTTTCTTCCTGCAGTGATCTGTCAGCTTCACCAATTTGTTGATATAGCTGAGAGATGATTGAGTCCTTCTCAACATCACCAAGGCTTCTGGAATCCAGTTCTTTCCTAACCTGCTCATAAGCCAGCGATTTAGAATCCAGCTCATCTCTAAGGGAGTCCTCTCTCAGTCTGGTCTCCTGTAATTGCTGCTCAAGGTATCCAACAACATCCTGGAAGGATTCTACTTGAAGCTTGGACTTTTCTAGGTCTTGACAGCAGTTTTGATATGCAATGTTAATTTCCCGAACGTCACTCACCCTCTGCTGAAGGCTTTCCTCTGTTCTTTTTCCTTCATCCAATTGCTGTGTTAGATTACTAATGATCTCAGTCTTCTGAAGTTCCACAGATTGCATTCTGCCAGTGAGTTCTTCAATAGTGCTCTGCAATTCTGCAACTTTCTTTTTGAACACTAACATTTTGGCATCTTTCTTCTTGGATTGTGCTTGAAGCTCTGCAAGCTTCTTCTCAGTCTCAGTACATTTCTTATGCATGTCTTCCAGTTCTTCATTTGCAGGTGTTAACCTGTCATGGTCTCGTTGTGGTGATGGTGTGTCACGTTCATCTAGGCTGCTGTTGGCACCTGAAGAAGCCAACCTGTTCTCCAGCTCATTCCTTTCAGCTACAACCTGCTGACTGTAGGTCTCCCACTGTTGAGAATATTCCCTCCATTGCTCACGCTCCATAGTTACAGTTGACAGCTGCTCTTCAAGCAGCAATATCTGCCCTTGATGATCAGATGAACTTTCAGATGCTTTGGATTCAAGCTGGTTTTGCAGGCTGGAGATTGATTGCTGTAAAGAGGCAATCATTTCATCTTTTGCAGCCACATTTTCTTCGAAATTTTGGTCCGATGACCTCTGTCTCCCTTCATATTCAACATGTTTTAATTCAGTTAACTGTACCTCAAGATTCTGCTTGGTGACCAACAGATCTGTTACTGATGCCTCCTTCTCTTGTAATTGCACAGTTATCTCATGATTCTCAGATGAAATATCAGCCAAAGATTTGCTCATGTCTTCCTTCTGTTTCTGTAGCATATCAATTGTCTCCTGTTGCTGGTACCATTCTTTCTCCAGGTCAACTCTCCTCCGTTTCTCATCTTCGTAGCTCTCAAACCAAGCAGATATGTCAGACTGCAACTGAACCACTTGACTACTAAGGGCATTGATTTGAATGGTCTTTTCGTCATCACCATTAAAGCCCGATTCTGATACCCTGAATGCTTCGACTTGCCTAGAGAGTGCATCTCTTTCTGCTACAATTTCAGATAACTGCTTCTGGGTTCCTTGAAGTTGGTCCCACGTTGCTTGATGTTTCTGTTGAGACTCTGCTAGGTTTGCCTCTCGGGATGAATTCTCAAATGATGATCTTTCCAATTTCAGTTTCATTTGTTCAATGATATCATCTTTTTCTTTAAGGCTATGTTGGAGGGATTTCATTTCAGAATGGATGTTCTCAAACTGTTTACATTTTTTGGCAATATCGTGTTCCATCTTCCTGATTTTGGCAACAACCTGTTGACCTTCCCCACTGAACTCCTGATAGGAAGACAATTGTCCGATGAACTCTTCTTTCTCAAACTGTAGGTCAATCATGGCATCCTTTTGACTATCAAGCTCAGTCTCAAGCTGTTGTATTCTGTTGCTCGCTTGATCCAGTTCATTTCTGAGTATTCTAATTTGTTCCTGTTGACTAGAACTACCATCAGATGTTTGTGGGATCTTACGCTGTTCTTGAAGACGAGCAATGTGCTCTTCAGCTTTCTGGAGTTGGAGACAAAGGTTCTTGATGTGGACTTCTCTGTTGATTATTTCAGGATGATTTAAGATGTTGGAAACATTGAGCTGGTCAGCAAATCTCTGATTTTCTTCGTACAAAACTTCATTTCTGTCTTCTGCATTTGCAAGTTTGCTGGAAACAATACGAAGATGTTCTGCAGTTTCTGCCAATTTCTTGGTGGCTACTACAATCTTTGCATCCTTCTTTTTCAAAAGTTTATGCATATCTTTGGTCTGAGATTCTGTGGATGAAGCTTGATGCATTTTTGGAGATGATCCCAACTCTTCCATCGGTTCGTCTATTCCTTGGGCATTGTTCATGAGAGTAAACAGTTTTTGATTTTCCAGTTGTAGATTTGTGACCTTTGTTTCTGCATCTTGCAGCTGTTTTGATATCAATGTGACCTTTTCAGTTGATTCTTTCAATTTTTTGCTCAGCATTATTATCCTAGCTTCTTTCTTCTTCAGGGTTTTCTTCATTTCTGTTATTTCTCTTCCAGTGTCAGTAGCACATTCAGCATCATCTGTATCAGCAAAGCTTCCATCAATTCTCTGGGAGTCTACAAGCTGAGATGCCAGACTAGAATTCTCTGCTCTAAGATTCTGGACCTTCATTTCCATGTCTCCAAGTTGCTTAGTGAGAACATCAACTTGTTCAGATACCTCAACGAGTTTCTTGTTGACTACAGACACCTTGGCTTCTTTCTTCTTCAGCATCTTCTGAAGCTTCAGGACCTCCTTCCTTGCATCTTCATCCTGCCTTTTGCCGTCCTTCAGACGATGTTGTAGTTGATGTATGGCTGTGTCAAATTCTTTGTTTTCTTCAACCAACTCATGAATATGATCAGTCAAATCCACTTCGAGGTGGTGCCTGTCTTCTTGCAAGTATGTGATGTGTCGAATCAAGTCCTTGTTTTCGTAGTGAAGTCTTTCTACAGCAGGATCAAAACCCATACTTCTATGTGATGAATATAGAGAAGAGGTAGATGTTTCCATTACATCGGAAACTTCACTGATGTCATCTCGGTCTGAAGAACCCGAGGTATCGGGACCTTTTTCTGTTATCACTGACTCGGTATCAACACCTTGTGACTTCAGCTGGTGCAAACGTTCCTTGAAGTAATGCTTCTGCTCTTTCAAGACAATGACATCTTCTTCACGCCTATGTAGTGCCTGCCGAACCTTCTCAAATTTGACATCTCTTTCGTACAGAACTCTATCATGTTCTTGAACCTTTGTCGACAACACAGCATTTTCATTCAGGACAGTGTGTAACTGCTGGCTAAGTACTTCTGTTTGTGCATCAGAGTTATGAGACTGCAGAATCTCTTTGTATCGATTGTCCCACATGTTCACATCACCCGCCTTCTGCTGGACTTCAAGCTTCAAGGTTCCACACTGTGTCATGTATCTGTCACATTGTTCTTTGAGTTCATGAACCTCCTTGGAAAGTGTACCGATTTCTTGGTCCCTTACTGCCAATTTTTCCTTGTATTGAAATTCAGCATCATAGCGGTCAGTCTGAAGTTTGATAATTTCTTGGTCTTTCTCACTGCACAGGTCCTTGAGGATGCTGATCTCAATTTTCAGGACATCATGGTCTTCCAAAGGACCAACTCTAATTTTCTCCATCTCCTGAATCTGTCTAGTTGCTACTTCAAGGTTGTTGAAAGCTTCTCTCATTTCCTTTTCCTTGATTTCCAAAATGCTTTTGAGATTTTTAATTTCTGATGTGGCCCGCTCTTCAACTTTGTTCAGTTCTGAACACTCATCAGTTTTAGTTTTCAAGGATGCTTTTAATTCCTCTATGGACAAGTGGGCACTTCTAATTTGATTGTTCAAATCTTGTTCAGATGCTGCACCTTCTGTTTGTTCTTTTAATTGAGACTGCAAGGCTGCAATAGACAATTCACTGTCTGATTTTGTTTTCTGGATGATTTCTTTGGATTGTCTCAGTTCCTCAGTTAACTCTTCAATGCATACCTTCAGGTTGGTATTAATCTCACTCTGACTGCATAGTTCCTTTTCAATGTCGTCCATTAACTCAATCTTCCTGGATAATTCATGATCCCTCTGTTTGACGAGTTCTTGTAGTTCAGTCATTTTGGCATGTACTTCTATCTCTTCTCCACTCTGGATGGACTGAAGGTTCTTCAGTTCTGTGAACTCCTGCTGAGCTGATGCAAGCTGCATTATCAGGTCTTCTTTGGCATCATCCATATCTTTGAGTGACTGCGTCATCTGAGCCAATTCATTTTCTTTCTCTTTAAGACATTGTGCATTTTCACTTGATGTTAAAATTTCATCCTTCAGAATTGCTCGATTCTCTTCAAGCAGTTTCTGCAATTCTTCTTTCTCTGCCTTGACAACTGCTACAGATTCTGACAGTTTCTCAACTTTGGACAATTCTCTTGAAATGTGTTCCTCTTTCTCAACAAGAGATTCTTTGAATGTTGCACAATACTTTTCCAACAGTGCATTCCTTTTGCACACTTCCGACAGGTCACTTTTCACAGAGTCTAGATCTGAGGCTAAACTGATCAGTTTCGCATCAAGAATTGAAATCTGTACATCTTTGTTTTCAAGTACATCAACAGATTTTATGCCATCTTGCTCAATCATTCCCATCTGATCAATGGTATTTTGCAATGATGTAGTCTTCAGATTATGCTCTTTCAATATCGTGTCATGGACAATCTTCAGTTGTTTATGGACCTCTGTTAATTCTGTCAGTTCCAAGTTCATCTGTGCTAAACTCTTTCTGAGCTCCATAATCTCTTTACTGGCGATATGTTGCTGTGATGATGCCGACTGTAACCTGTCTTCCATTTCTGTTATCTGATCAACGAAAACATTGTTCTGTGTTGAAATAATCTCCCTTTCATCTTGAACATCATTCAAACTTCTCTCAGCACTGTCAAGTTGTTCCCGTAGACATTTGTTCTGTGTAACCAAATTGTCCATTTCTACCAATGTTTCACACAGATCCTGATTCTTCTTGTACAGGTGAAGGAGTTTGGTGGACAGTTCCTCGACTTGCTGTCCCAGAGAAGTGCTCTCCTGTCGAGACTGGACATCATCAGAACATTGATGCAGAACTTGCATGGCTCTGTGTAGTTCTTGCTCAACCTTCACTCTCTCATCAATCACTTCAGAGATTCCAGTTGAAAGTGATTCAAGGTAGGCGTTTTTCTGTTCCTCAAAACTCTCACCAATTGAAGCATCTTTATCGAAATCAATACTGGAAACTTTAGCCTGACTGAATAATGTTCTACACATTGATTGGAGTGAATGTAGTGTATCTGCTGATGCCTGTTCTAACTCTGATGCTCTGAGTGTTTGTGCCTGTAACAAAGGTTTAAGGAAGTCAAGCTCACGTTTTGTTTTGATTTGTAGATGAAAATTGGTATTCATTTGTGAAGTCAAGGACAGTGTGTGTAATGAATGGTTGTTAATGTCTGATGACAGAATTTCTATTTGCATTGCCATGTCTAACATCTTACTTTTCTTGTCATTAAGGGCTAAATTTAACTTGGTTTCACTACCTTCCTTCTCAGTAACAAGTGTTTCGACCTTACTATTCAGCTCACCTAAAATTGCTTCCCTAATTTGCACCTCAGTCTGAAGCTCAGATACTTGCTCCAAAAGGAGAACCCTGCCCTCCCTCAATTTTGACATTTCTGTTTCTTGCTGGACACTGTCTTGACACAAATGCTGATATTTACTATTGATAAGTGAAAACTCGGCTGACAGCTCGTCAATGCCACTCACCCTAGTGTTCAAATCCACTATGATGGAATCTTTTCCCTCCAAAGCTTCAGTCATATTGGCGATATTAGACTGAAGAGTCTCCACAGTGTGATTGGTTTGTTTTAGCAGCTCTTGCTTCTCATTGAGCTGTTGTTCCAATATGGACAGTTTGTCCATTTGCTCTTCTATGGTTGTCTGCATCTGTAGAACAATGTCTTTCTGAGCTGTCAATAAAATATCTCGTTCTTCTAGGTATGATTGAGACTGCTTGAGCTTGACATCCAGTTCTCTTCTCTGCTGTTCACTCAGACTAAGGATGTCAGATAAACTTGATATTTTTTCTTCAAGGATAGATGTCTGTTCTGCCTTCGAGGAAACATCTTCCTTTGCCGATTTGCACATGACTTCCATTCCATGCACCAATTCTGTGAGTACTTGAATTTCTTTCTGACCGTCTTTGATGCAACCTTCAAGTTGAGCAATGAGCTCATCTTTGGCACGTAGATCAACAATTTGTTCGTTCAGTTTGCTCTGTAACTGCTTGAGTGCAGCATTTTCACTGTTTGTGCATTCATAGGACTGCTCCAGCTCTTGATGCAAAACTGCCAGCTGAGATTCCTTGTCTTTCAACAAACATCTACATTGGTCATGTTCGTCTTCCTGGATTGTCAATCTTGCATGTAGATCTTTAATTTCCGTTTCTTTTCTTTCGTTGTTGTTATTCACAGCTGTGTAGTTTTCTTGTAGATCTCGATTCAGACTCTCTTGTTCTTCAAGGGACTCTTGCAGAATGGTTTGACTCTCCAACATTGAAGTAATCTGCACATCTCGGTCTTCTAAGTCTTTAGAAAGCTGAACAATCTTTTCTTCTAACTGAGACCTCTTTTCAGTTTCCAGATTCAACTCCCCTTGAATGTTATTTTCCCTTTCAGACAGTACTCGTAGTTGGTCCTCAAGATTCTGTAAAGACTTCCTTGTCTTCATCAGCTCATCTTCCAGGTCATGTCTAGCAGAAAATGACTCATTCAAAGTTTGATCACTTTCTTCAGTTAATGATTGAATTTGCATTTTCAGCATATTCACTTCCAAATTCTTCTCAGCAAGGGTCTGTTCAATTCTATCAAAACTCCTTGAAAGCAATACGTTCTTCTTTGACATTTTCTTGCTGATTGAATCAAATGATGCCCATTTCACAGAGAGGTCTTCCACTTCTTGGACGAACAATGACATCTGGTTTTCATTATTCCTAACTTTCTCCAAGAGCTCTTCAGCAAAAGCTGTCTTCTGTATGAGGTCCTCTCTTGTCTGGGTAATATTGTGCTCAAAGTCAGCGATAAGATGATTCTTCTCACACTGCACATCTTTAAGGTGTTGCTCAACATGTTCGAGTCTATCCAGTGTTATTTGTAGCTCTAACTCTTTCTTATCAAGCTTTTCTTGAATGTTGTTTCTCTGTTCTGTCAGTGTCTCTATACTTTCTGATAATGTTGTCATCTTGTCAGTCAAATCCTCTTCCTTTGCTATATGTTGCTGGATTTGTTGAGATAGTTCAAAAGATGTATTTTCAAAGGTTCTTTTCTCTTCCGAGACATTTTCCAAACTCTGAACAAGCTGCATATTTTCATTACTGACAGTCTCAAGCTTTTGGGTAACTTCAATTAAATCCTCTTGCAATTTGTCAATCTCATCTGATCTGCATGTAAACTTTTCTGTCATATTTGTGCATTGTTCTTCAAGTTTCAAAATGATCTTCTCTTTATCAATGGTAATTGCTTCCAATTCTTCTTTTGCAGAAGAGGTGATAGATAACGTTTCACGAACAGAATCCAACTCCAGAGCGAGGTGAGTACATTTTGTTATCTCCTCTTCATGGTGAGCTGATGTGGAGCTTAGAACTTTTTCAACATTTTCTTTCTCAATTTTCATCTCGAAGATTTGTTGCTGTGTTGACTTCAACTCTGCAATATCTGCAGCTCTCCCTGTACTTTCCTGGTTGATGGTTTCCTCAAGTTGAGAAACAGTATCTTTCAGCTGCTGAATATACTGACTAGATTCTTCTTCCAGCTTCTGATACTGGTTTTGTAGCACAAGCAACTCTTCCCGCAACTGTGCTGCTTTGGTTGATGTCTTTTCAAGCTCACTCCTCAAACTGTCTCTGTTCTGAATAGTATCTATTAATTCAGCTTCAAATGTGTGCAGCTGCGATTGTGTTTCTTGGAGGTTCTCTTCTTTGATTTTCAAAGCAGATTCATACATCACTTTCTGTTGCTGTACATCAGAAGTAAGTTGTTGAATTACAGAGGTGAATTTCTTTTCTTCAAGGTCTTTCTCCTGTGCTGTGCATTCAATCTTCTGGCTATACTCAGTCCTTATGTTTTCAGATTGTTCAATGTTTTCTACCAGCTGCATTTGGGATTTCTCAAGCTTAGTAGCAATGATGGCTTTCTCTTCTTCAGTGTAATGCAACTTCTCAGATAGTTGTGCAATTTCGCTTGCTGATGATTCAAGTTTCACGTCTTTTTTCTTCAAATCTTCCATCATACGTTCAATATCACCTTCTTTCTCCTCGACTAGGGCAAGCTTACTTTCCAGTTCAAGCAACAAACTTGAATTCTCACCCACTTTTACCTGCAGGTCTTCTGTTAGCAGTACAACTCTCTCATCAGTATCAGTGCACTGTTTACTCCTCTCTTCCAATTGTATCAAGAAACTGTTCCTATCTGCCATTACTTGCTGTAGTTCTTTTTCTTGCCGTTCATGTGCTTCTCCTTGGCTCTTTCGAATGCTTTCCAGGCTCTGGTATGATTCTATTAGTTCTGTCAACTCCAGTTGTTGATTTTCGAGTCTTACGCTTGCTTCAGAATATTGTTCTCTCAGGGTTTCTACTTCACATTCCGACGCCAACAGTTTCTGCAACAATGTCTTATTTTCATTCTCCAACTGAGATTGCTCTTCTGAAAGGCTTCCAACATTCTCAGCAAGAGATTCCAAAAGAGTTGTCTTCTCTTCTATTGTCAAACGAAGCCCTTTCTTCTCCACCTCCATTAACTCAATGACAGTGTTTGCATGATCTAATCCATTCTTCAAATCAACACATTTCTCATTCAACTCTTTCAATTCCTCTTGAACATTTTCCAATTGCAGGTCCTTTCTTTCACATGTCAGCTTGAGTTCCACAGTCTTCAGGCCTAACATTTTGAAAGCTGTTGCGGATGATACAATTTTCTCCACCAGTTCCTCACTCTCAGAAGTAAGAATACTAACTTGAATATCTTTGTTCTTCAACTCAGCATTCATAGTACTATTAGCTTCCATCAGTGCCATCTTTAGTTGGTCAGATTCAGATGCAGAAGAGCTCTTCAGGTCATCCAGCATCATGTTCAGTTCATGCAACCTGGCTTCCTTGTCTTGTACAGTTTCCTGCAACTCTGCCAGCCTTGCTTCCCACATGTCCTTTTCGTCCTTGTAATGGAAATCAACTTCTAATTGCTCTTCTCTCAATCTTGCTACTTCATTTTCAAGTTGTGCGGTGTTAGTTTTCATATGATCAATGAGTATATTCTGTTGTTGCATTTCAGTTTCAAATTGTCCAATTCTTTCAGCAGACTTTCCCAGTTCATCAATCGATTTTTGTCTTGAAATTTCTAAATCTGTTTCCATCTCTTCAACAGTGTACTTCAACTTCTTAACAACATCTTGAGCATCTTCTAGGTCTTTCTTTGTGTCAACTAGACTAGCCGATAGGTCATGAATGTTCTGATCCTGTTCAGCTATGGTTGTCTGCAGAGATTTGTTGACTGTGATCATATTCAGGTACTTCTGATTCAGCTTCTGATAAGCAGATAATTCACTGACTTTGTCAAAGCTTATCTCCGACAGCTCCTCCATGACAATATGTAACTGTAGCTCCTTTTCTCTGAGGCTGACAACATGGGCCTTTAGCTGAGAAAACATCTCGTCATGTTTGTTCTTTCCTGCTTCTATTTCAGACTTCAGTTGTTCTTCCATCTGTTCTTGTTCATGATGAACACCTTGTAGCTTCTGATCAGTTTCTATGATGGAGCTCTTCAGGGCTTGTGTTTCAACTCTCCATGTGTTAGCTTCTTCCTTTGCCTCAGACAATAACACAGATAACTGTGATATCTCTTCATCTTTTGAAAGAACGCCTGCTTCTAATGCCTCTACAGTGGATCTTCTGTCCTCTTGGAGTGTCTGCAGTTCTTTACGACACTCTGCAATATTGTTTTCCTTTAGCTTCACTTGTGCACAGAGTTCAAGGACCTGAGATTCAAGGTTTGCTGTCTTATCCTGCAAGGTATGGCATGATGTGTTAAATGAACTTGCTTCCAACCTAGTAGAATTTAGTTGCTCGACAAGGACCTGATTCTCTCTTTCCATGGTGTCTTTTAATTCTGCACTTGCTTTTGTCAGTAGAATGTTTTCATTAGAGGCAATCTGTAGCCTTGTCTCAAGATCCATAACTTCAGTCTTCTTTCCTTCTAACTCTGATTCTACAGAGCAGACATGTTTTTTCAGCGTATCAACATCCTGTAAGGTATCCTCAAGCTTCTGCTGTTGTTGTTCTAGTTCTTTCTCAAGACCATCCACAATCAATTCCGTCTTAGATGCATTGGCAAGGAAGGTAGTTTTCTCAGCTGTCAATTCTTGTTCAACTCTTTGCATTGTTGCTATGTCATCAACTGCCTGAGCGAGCTTGTTCTCAACCTCACTTTTCTCAGTGCATGTCACTTGCAGTTCCTCCATGACTTTGGTTCTGGAGGAATTTATCTCATGAGAAGAAGACTGGAGGGACTCAATTTCATTCAACAGGTGTTCCTGTTCAGATTTGGCACTTTCAAGCTTCTCAGTCAGTGCATCAACACTCTTCTGTAACAAGGATACTGTACTTTCTTTTTCATTCTCAGCATCTTCAATTTTCCTTGACATTTCTTGATGTGTTCCTTGAAGATTTTCATTAAGGATATCCTTGTCCACATGAAGCTGCTCAATTTCTTTCTTAAGCTTTAGATTTTCATCGGTCTTCATTGAAAATGACTGCACCGTTTCATCCAAATTTGTCCTCAGTTCCTGTATGGTCTGTGATAGGTTCTGGAGTTCTTCTTCCCTATCCACAGATACTAGTTTCAAACTGCAATAGTCATCTTTTAATGTTTTCAGGTCTTCACACAGACTCTCACACTCCTGGTTCTTTAAAGAGAGCTGATCATGCAGCTCCATTAAGCTTGTCTCTGATGTATGCCGTCTAGCTTCCAGGTCATCAATGTCAGTGTTCTTCTTGGTCAGTTCCAATAGTAATGATCTTGACTTGCATTTCAGATTGGCTGCTACACTGTCTGTTGAGGCTACACAGTTCTGAAGTTCCTCACATTGTTGTGTTAGTACTTGCAGAGAAGTATCTCTTTCAGTCAAGACATCCAGCATTTCCTGGAATTTTGCAGTATTCATCTTAATTGTGTCAGCTTGTGTAGACATTTCCTCCAACATGACCTCTATCTTTCTATCTTTCTGAGACATCATATCTTCAAGATCCTTAATTTGAGCACATTTCTCTTCTGAGGTAGACTGTAACATTTTATCTGTCTCGAGGATAACCTTCTTCAATTCAGTTATTTCTACATCCTTGTCATCCAAGCTGATCTTCATCACAGATAATTCTGCCCTTAGACTTTCCAAGGATGTTACAGAATTCTTCAGTTCCTCTTTCTGTGTATGGAAATCATTTTCAAGAGATGTACATTCTGTTGTTTTCTGCTTCAACGTTTCCGATGTATCAGTCAATTGGATATGGACCTGTTCCAGCTTGTCACCAATTGCATTAGCATTCTTCATGCTGTCATTGAGGTTTGAACATGTAGCTTTCAATTCTTCTTCCAGTGCATTACTTCTATCCCGTTCTTCCTCTGAACGCTGGCTAGTGTTTTGGAGTTGTATCTGTGTCTCAGTCAATTTTGTTTGTGTCTCTTGAGTAACTGATTTTGCTTCTTCCAAAGCACAGTACACTTCTTTTAGCTTTGCTTCCAAGTCCTGAACCGCTTCTGTTTTGGACAAAAGATACTTAGACGTCTCATTCAGAATAGCTTTGGTTTCAGTAGCATCCTCATTCATGCCACTGATAATGACCTTCAGGGCTGCTGTCTCTTCCTCCAGCCTGTCCTTTATATCAATCACATCCTGAAACTCAATCTCTATTTTCTTCAGTTCTTTCTTGGTTTCTTTCAACTCATTCAAAGTATGTGCATTCGTAGCTTGGAGTTCATCACACTGCTTATTCATTTCTTCAAGGCTATTCTGAGTTTTCTTGAGCTCATTTGCACTTTCTTCCAGTTGTATTGAAGTCTGTGCCTGAATGTTCTTAAGTTGGTCACACTGTTCATGCTCATTTTTCAGGCTTGTTTGAAGATCCTGCACAACAGTTTGGATGGCATCTACATTTCCAGATTTTAATGTTAGCTCTTCTCTTGTCATTGTTAGATCTAGCAAGGACTGTTCGTGCTGCTTGTTCAACTCTGCATATTGAATGAAGATAGTTTCCTTCTCTTCTTTCAAAGCTTCTGTTTGTTGTAGGGAAGAAGTAAACTTGTTTTGCACAATCTCCAGTTCTGCTAAAAAGCTGTCTGACTTGGTTTGAATTGCCTGCTTCTCCTCTTGCAAGCTCTTCATATCCATGGACAAAGTATTCATACTCTCTGATAGTTCATTTATATGCAGTTCCTTCTCTTCCAATTTAACACGCATCAGGTTCTGTGTAGTCTCTAGAGTTCCAATGTTTACCATCAGTTCATCGGACTTTGCTACTTCCTCTGTCAAATTTGTCTGAAGTGTTTGAAGTTGAAGATTAGATTCCTCCAATTCCTCAGTTTGGCTCATCTTGATTGAAATGGTAGTCTTCAATTCTGATTCTAGTTTTGACGATGCCATTTTTTCTTGTTCCAACATATTCTGAAGTTGATCTAAGGAGTTGGATAGAGCTTCGATTTTAAGGCTCTTCTCTTCAATATTTGTCGCTGAAGCTATCTTTGATGCTTCATGTTCATTCTTCACTGTAGAAAGTTGTGCTTCTGTATCAGAGATCAACTGAATCTTTGTATTCAGTGACTGTTGAAGTTCCTCTAAAGAGTTAGCCAAGCTTTCTATTTTTCTTTCCTTTTCTTCTACAGAGCATACATAGTTTCTGCAAGCATCACGCTCACCATTCAATTCTTCTTGCAAATCCTCTTTGGCCGATAGCAATATACAGTTCTTGTCCTTGAGTTCAGAGAGTTCTTCTTCCGCATTTGCCAACTGACTGGAAACACTGTTCAACCTTCTGCTTGTGTTTTCCAATTTGTTCTGCAATTCCTGATGTTCTGACTGCAGTTGTTCCTTCTCAGCATCAAGCTTGCTGTTAGTTTTCTTGAGTTCACAGATTTCTTCTTGTACATTAACCAGTTGGATGGACACATTGCTCATACCACCTTTAGTATCTTCAAAGATTGTCTGCAACTCATTATGCTCCGACTGCAGCTGTTCATTCTCAGCATCAAGCTTAGAGTTACTGTTCCTGAGTTCAGATATTTCTTTTTCAGCATTGGTCAATTGACTAGAAACACTGTTCAAGCTTTCATTAGTGGCTTCAAGTGTTTTCTGCAATTCATGACATGCTGATTGCATCTGTTCCTTCTCAGAGTCAAGCTTACTCTTACTTTCTTTGAGTTCAGAAATTTCTTCTTGTGCATTAAGCAATTCGATGGACACATGACTTAAATTTTCTTTAGTGTCTTCAAAGGTTGTCTGCAACTCACTATTTTCAAACTGGAGTTGTTCCTTCTCAGCATGGAGTTTAGTATTTTTGTCCCTGATTTCTGAGAGTTCTTCTTCAGAATTTGTTAACCGACTGGTGACACTACTCACATTTCTATCAGTTTCTTCAAGGGTTTTCTGCAGCTCGCTATGTTCAAACTGCAGTTGTTCCTTCTCAGCTTGGAGATTAGTGTTCTTGTCCTTTATCTCTGAGAGTTCTTCTACAGCATTTGTTAACCGACTGGATATGCTGGTCACACTTCTATCAGTTTCTTCCAGGGTTTTCTGCAGCTCACAATGTTCCAACTGCAGTTTTTCCTTCTCAGCATCAAGCTTATTCTTACTGTCATTGAGTTCAGATATTTCTTTTTCAGCATTTGTCAATAGACTAGAAACACTGCTCAAACTTTCATTAGTGCCTCCAAGAGTTTTCTCCAATTCCTGATGTGCTGATTGCAGCTGTTCCTTCTCAGATTCAAGCTTACTCCTACATTCCTGGAGTTCAGATATCTCTGCTTGTGCATTAAGCAGTTGGATGGACACATTGCTCAAAGTTGCTTTAGTGTCTTCAAATATCTTCTGCAGCTCATTATGATTTAACTGCACTTGTTCCTTCTCAGCATTGAGTTTACTGTTCTCGTTCTTTATCTCTGCCAGTTCTTCTTCAGCATTTGTCAACTTACTGGAGACACTGGTCACACTTATATCAGTTTCTTCAAGGGTTTTCTTCAATTGCTGGTGTTGATATTGCAGTTGTTCCTTCTCAGTAATGAGCTTACTGTTGTTGTCTTTTAGCTCAGAAATGTCTTTCATGGCCTCCACCAATTGGGAAGAAAGTGTTTCTAGTCTGGTCTCAGTTCCTTCAAGAGTTCCATCAAGGTCATCTTTTTGTAGGGACAGTTCTTCTACTTGAGTTCTTTTCAGCTGCAGTTCAATCTCTAGTTTCTGAATATCACATGTCAGCTGTCTGTTGGAATGTGTTAGAGATGAAATTCCTCCATCCTTGTCCTCCATTGACTTCTGAAGATCTTGTAGATGTCCTTCCATCACATTTACCATAGTGTTTCGGTCTTCAAGCAGCGATTTCAATTTGCACATAGCATCACCAAGATGTGAAACTTCAGTACTCTTATCTTCAGTTTCTTCTTTTAACATGGAGTTATCAGACTGAGCAGCTTCAAGTTGTCCTTCTAACTCAAACACACGAGCACTGACACTTTCAACTTCATTGGCTTTGATCTGAAGCTGGTCATGCAATGATTCAATGGTACAGTCTTTCTCAGACACACATGACTCGAGTTCATCCACTCTGTGTTGGCTTGTTTCTAATTCTGACTCTTTTGTGGATGATTGCTGGTTCAGGTCTGTGACCCTATTGGTAACTGTTTCTAGAGTATGTTTCAACTGCTGGTTTTCCTTTGACAGAGTCCTGTACTCATCCTGAACCACACGTAAAGCTGCCTGGATATCAGATAAAGTATTCTCAGTCTCGTTCAACTGAGTCTTCAGGTCTCTCTTTTCCTGTTGCAAGAAGTCTGTTTCAACTTGCATCTTAGTCCTCATTTCCATGGACAGCTGTTCAGCATTTTCACTTTCATTCAGCAAATCTTCTTTCTCTTTTCTGGATTGTTCAGAAGCTTTGTTCAAATCTGAGATCTGCTTTACCTTATTGTCACTGTCGATTTCAAGTTTTCTCAGTTCTTCTTCAAGTCCTGAAATCACTTCTTCTAAGCCTTTCACCCGCTCCACCGTTTCTTCAAGATGTGTCTTCTTTCTCTTCATTTCTTCCTCCAACTGAGTAACTGATGTGGATTTCAGGTTCAGGTCAACCTGTGTGATCTGCAATGCTTCTTGAAGTTCAGAACACTCTTTTGCCTTCTCTTCCAGTCCTTGTAATGCACTGGACAAACTGTCTTTGGTATGGTCAAGCTGCTTGTTCACATCACGGATAGTATCCTTGAGACCCGTAAGTTCTGCCCTCAGTGAATCCAGGTCCAATGTTCTGGAACTCACCTCCTCTTGTAGAATCACAATTTGTCCCTCTAGTTCAATTGACTCTCGTTTCCTGCTCTCACACTCACCCTGACTCTTCAACAGCTCACCACGAACATCCTCAACGACACCTTCAAACCCTGTAGACTTAGCTTCCATGTCACTGGTAAGACTTACAATCAGTCTCTCCTTCTCCTGCAACACCTCTGAAAGTCTGTCATTGTCAGCTGAAAGAGAGTTCATGTTGTTCACATGTTTCTGGACTTCTTGTTCAAGGGAAGAAATCAGTGCATGCATAGTTTCATTTTCACTGACAACAGTTTCTCGACTAGCATTCACTTTGGCTAAGTCTGCTTCTAGACAGGCATGCTTGTTAGACAGTTCAGTGAGGCTGCTGTGAACAGTGTCCAGCTCAACCTGCTTCTCATGCATAGACTCTCCTAGCTGCAAGACATGTGATTTCATACGATCATTCTCAGCAATCAAACTATTGCACTTGGTCAAGGCATCTGCATTCTGACAGGAGGAAAGGTCAAGTTGCTTCTCCAGATCAACATTACTGGCATGCAAAGAGTCGCAAGAATCTCGAGATTCAGACAACATGGATTTCATGCTGGAAAGTTCAGCCTCTTGGGATGCAAGATTAATATTCAGTTCATGCACCTTTTCTGTAAGAGTCTGAACCTGGGAGTGCGAATCGACAGACAGGCTATCAAGCAGTTCTTTGGTTTGTTCTAATGACACAGTTAGTGAATTGATGTCAGAGGTTTTATTTTTTAGTTTAACTTCCAATTCACTCACCATTTCTAAGGCGTTGGATTTCTCAGAAATCACTTCTTGGCACTTTTGTTCAGTAGTTTCAAGAGACTTGGATAACGATTCACACTGTTCTTTCAGCTCTGTTACCTTGGATGTTTTCTGATCCAAATCAGCAGTCAAACCACTATTTTCTTGAACACTTGCATCTAGAGTAGTCTGTAACTGGGTCACTGTCTGTAAGAGCTCTTCCTTCTCCTTTGAAACCTGGTCCAATTCAACTTTCACAGAATTTAAATGATCACCAACACAATGCAATTTCTGAGTGATATCATCACAGACTTTGGTAACATTCACAAGTTCTTCTTGCAAGTTTTGAGCTTCAGACTGAGCTACTTCCAGACACTTCACCTTATCATCTAGCATTAGTTTCACCTCATCTATGTTCCTATTATTTTCCTTCACCTCTACCTCATAACTTTCTACACTGCTCTGAAGACTCACAGCATTTGCCTTAGAATCGAGAAGCTTTTGCTCACACTCTTGCAAAGTCAAAGACAGAGACTCCTTATCCTGGAATACAAGCTGGTTATTGTGTGTTAATGTCCTCACCTGCTGCTGAAGGTCCTCCACCGTCCTCTCAAAATGAAGGACCTGATTTGAGATGTCCTCCTTCTCTTCCTTCAGTTTCTGAACGGCCGTCTCCAGTCCAGAACACTTATGATTCTGCTCTTGAACTTCAGCGACCATGAGCTGTATCTGACTGTCTTTATCACTGCAGATACGAAACTGTTCCTCCAGGTCTGTCTCAAGGTTCTGAATCCTCTCAGACTCTGCCTGTGCATGGGTGTTCAGCTCCTCAAGGTTAATTACAAGAGACTGAATCTTCATGTCCTTCTCCTCCAGAGCTTTCTGAGTTCCTGAGGAACTGTCACTCAGAGATTGCGAAATTGAGTTGATTTTGATGTCTTTCTCTGTCAATTCTGCTTTCAATTTCTGAACCTCTTGACAGACTTCACTCTTTTCAGAATAAGACACATCCAAGTCAGATTTTAACTTTTCTGCATCACTGACAGATTTCTCTAAATCAGATTTCAAGGAAGCACACTCTCGACTAAGGGAAGACACTTCTTTTTCATTATCATATATCACAGTGGTTAATCTTGTAATCTCAGAGTGGGCTGCTGATAAATCAGACTCGAGACCATTAGAACTAGTTTGCAGAAGATTCAGTTGTGTAGAAAGTTCTTCCATAGACTTATCCTTTTCATTGCACATACAGGTCAACTCTTCTATTCTGGTATTGCATTGTTCAACCTGGGACTGAGTTTCAGCAAGTGTCCTTTTCATAAATTCATGATCTCCAAGAAGCTGTTCCCACTCTCCCTTGGTTTGGTCATGCAATTCTTTTTCCTTCTCAAATTGCTCACGGTAAGACTTCTCCCTCTCAGTCAAATCCTGCACCTGTTTCTGCAGAGTGACCATCTCAAATCCCTTCTCCTCAGCTTCTTCTTGGAATGCCTCAGCTTTAGAAACTTCAGACTGAACACTTGATTTCAGCATTGAAATCTCATCCTCTAAAGCAATCGACGACTGTTTTAATTTTACAATTTCAATGTCATTAGTCTCGAGCTGTTTTTCGAGTTCAATTTTCTCTAGCTTAAGTTTCAAACTTTGTTCTTCGAAAATATCTGCCTGTTTTTGGCGTTTAGAGAGTTCAACCTCCATCTCGGACATTTGAGAGAGGAATGTCTGGGCCTTCATTTCAAATTCTTTGCCCTTCTCGGTCTGCCCTTCCTTGAGGATTCCCAGTTCCCTGGACATTTGTTTAACCTGGAGTTCCAGGTCAGAAGCTGCATCGGCCTTATCTGCAGCCGAAGACTTCAGACTCTTTACAGCCTCTGCTTTGTCCTCTAGTGCCTGAGTCAGCTGTAAAACATGTGTTTCTCTTTCAGCTAGCTCAGACTCAAGGCGGTGGAGATCTGCTTCTCCGGATTCTCTAGCGGACTGCAAGGCTTCTTGGGATGTTTTCAGTTGGTCCTTCAGACTACCGGCCTCTTCTTTGGAGCTGGTCAGTTCTGCATTGAGCTTGTTTTTGTGGGACTCAAGTTCTTCAAGGTTCTGGACAGTCTCAGAAAGTTTCTCATCGACAGCAGCCTGAAATGAAACATACAAATATTGACTACAAAGTTACACATACTTAATAAATTTCAGGTTAAATTTAATTGATGACATCTTAAAGAAACATTCAGAAATGATGATTTCACAGTTTTTACATAGTTTTAAGGGTTGTTCCTGTAATAGTCCAGTGGCTTAGGTCCATTTTTTAACGAGATCGTGACACGCTGGATTAAAGCATGAAACTTGGCATACTAACGGGAAATCATGTGTATAAACAAAATCAAGGGTGGTGCCCGACCTGGGTGACCTACTTTTCTCAAAATCCAAGATGGCCGCCAAACATACTAATGCAATATAGTGGCTCAGCTAAATATCGTGCCACGCTGGATTAAGGCATGAAACTTTATACACTTACTACAAATAATGTTTATACACTTAACAAAGGGTAGTTCTCGGCTTTGGTGATCTACCTTTTCCAATATGGCCGCCAAAATCTATAAAAGTAGTCAAATGTCTTGAGTACAAATCGTAATACGCTGGATTAAAGCTTGAAACTTATCACACTTACTGGGAGTACTATAACCATAACTATTAATGGTTTCCAGTCTTGGTGGCATACTTTTCTCAAAATCCAAGATGGCCGCCAAATATATAAATGCCCATACATTGTAGTTCTACTTGTTTATGGAATTGCTACAAATATCGATATTGGTGTTTGGGGCGTTTTAACGAATCAGATTGATGGCAATCAAATATGTCACGATTTTAACTTGAGGATTGGATTATTGATTACTTCTTTGCGTAGTCTTTTCAGTCACATTAACATTTACTGTTTCCACCTTCAAGTGCACATATTTAGTTTTTCATCTGCATTTAATTGACCGGTAGCGTCATCCAGATAGGTCTCCAAATGTCAACAGTTTCAGTCCAACCAAAGGTATTTGGTATAGGGAAATCCTGCTGTGATTTCAAGCTTATCAATATGCTGGCTTGGTAGATATTTCGATTTGTGTGCTGAATAGGGGCATCCTGGATTGGTTGCATGCTTTGCATCATCTTCACACGTTTTTCTTGGCAGAAGAGTTCCTGTCTGATGTCCACATTTTCAAGTGTTTGAACACTGTCATACAAGATGCATGTAACTCTCTCTTTATCACTGCTGCTGTGTATGCTTTCTATGTCAGCTATGAGGATTGTTTCCCCTTTCCACTAATCTGTGATGTAGTGTCAGATCCTGTGAAGACATGGAAAAGGGAAGTGCATGTGATTGGTATTACCTTATTTCCTGGCAGATGAAGTTGATATGGTAATATCTGAAGTGTTTCTCTTTATCAAAGACTACCCAAAGATGAAGGGATGGGTTGAGAGTTGTCATCTCTGTGCAAGTACCCGCTAGGATCACCACGACATCTATATCTACTGTGCTCACCATGATAATGGTTGCACCTTTTTCACAGCATCCTGGATATAAAGCCAAGCTCTAGTGTCTAGTGTACACCTCTTCATGATCAGCAGCTTGCATCGGCTCATATGTGGCTTTGTATACAACTGTTTGACCGGACGCGATGCACAATTCCTTGCCTGGTTGGTAGTCACATGCAGCAACTTCTTCAGTAATGAGAGCGAGTAGTTTGCCCTGGACAAAGAAGCAACTCAAGAACTGCAAAATAATTGATGTGGTTTGGACCACATACAGGCCAGGAAGTAAGATGCAACTATAGAGAACAGAGAGAAGGGTGCCAGGACAAAGGTGTGATGCCAGACATCCTTTCTAAGGGATTTAAAGAATAAATAAGAACTATTCTCTCTCCAGACTGAGGAACCAGGCAAAGGAGTATACATCAAGTCCGGCCAAATAGTTGTATCCAAATCCACGTATACCGATGCAAGCAGTG
>JAUTBQ010196227.1:0-10041 GCA_032361185.1 Lepetodrilus ovalis | reverse complement strand
GGTGAGACAACGTAGTGTAGGGTGTGTCCATGTAGCTTAGGATGTGACCACATAGCATAGGGTGTGACGGCATAGTGTAGGGTGTGACCATGTAGCATAGGGTGTGACCATGTAGCATAGGGTGAGACAACGTAGTGTAGGGTGTGTCCACGTAGCATAGGGTGTGACCATGTAGCATAGGGTGTGACGGCATAGTGTAGGGTGTGACCATGTAGCATAGGGTGTGACCACGTAGCATAGGGTGTGACAGCATAGTGTAGGGTGTGACGGCATAGTGTAGGGTGTGACAATATAGCATTGGGTGTGACCATGTAGCATAGGGTGTGACCATGTAGCATAGGGTGAGACAACGTAGCTTAGGGTGAGACCACGTAGCATAGGGTGTGATGGCATAGTGTAGGGTGTTGACAATGTAGCATTGGGTGTGACCATGTAGCATAGGGTGTGATAATGTAGCATTGGGTGTGACCATGTATGGTAGCAGGGATCAAAATTAACACTCGCCCGCTCGGGTCATTTCTCTCAATGGTATTTAGGTATCCTGAGTAGAAATAATAACATTTGTTGTTTGTATCGCTATTTGGGTTAGTAAGTTTTGAAGTTAGTTTTTGCCCCTGGATCAGGTGTGACCACGTAGCATGTTAAGGTGTGACCTATAGGGTGGCCATGTATCATAGGGCATGACCATGTAACATAAGGTTTGAGCCGAGTGACCATGTAGCATAGGGTATACCATGTAGCGTACTAAGCATAGTGTGTGACCATGTATAGCACAAGTCGTGACCACGTAGCATAGTGTGTGACCATGTAGCATATGGCGTGGCCATGTAGCATTAGACATATCCTTTTGTATTCCAGTTGTATTAACAAGGGTGCAGCTACTACTTGATGTTCGAATTCTTGATATTGATGCTAACAGGGATGGAACTTGCCTAAAAAATTCACCCAAATAGTGATACAAATTAACAAATGTTCATAAAAAAACCCACAAAATTCTACTAGCCCTTATCACACCTTTAGTATTGGGAGAAATGGCCCAGGCCAGCGAGTGTTGATTTCCATCCCTGTGCTAATTGAATTTTCGTAATGGTAAAACCTCCTCCTTCCTGTTTCTTGAAAGAGGATTTGTGGTAATTGAATGTTTCAACAATTCTAATCTCTTAACTCTGTATATTCCAGTTCGATCTCTGGAGAAGGCCAAGTCCACGGGAACGTTCGCCTCCCAGAGCAGCGCCATCAACCTGCGAGGCGGGCAAGTCTCCGCCTTCGACGGCGGTTCGGAATCCGAGAGCTCGGAGGTCGACGAGAAAACTGCGGGTAGTAGGCGGAAGAAATTAAAGACGGCGCCCAGCTGAGGCTCGCGTGTGGAAGTCCCCGATGACTTTAGGCAGCAGACCATTTTTAATTATTTTTTTTGCTCTGGATTTTATCCTTCATGTGTATGTGCGTCGTCGACGTTAACCCTAACACAGCTGCTTCCACTTCGTCTTGTCAATATTTTGTGCTTGCTGCTCAGAAGTAGTTGTGCTCAGGGTTAATGAAAAGAAGAAGAAGAAAAAAAAACAATCATTTTATTGTGTTTCCATGGAGACTATAATCAGCGTCATGCCAACAAGATGAAGAACTTGCCAAGGGAGATAAGCAGTGATGCTTTTTTTCATCGGACCTGCATCAAACGTGTACACCCAAGTTTAGTAGGGCAGATCTCATTTTTAATCAAGTCTGGTAAAATTGGTTCCATTGTTGTATTATTTTGCTCCCCCAGAAAGCAATATTGCTTTGTTTTGTATATTTGTTTTACTTGCTGGAAATTATGCAAATTTATTGTAGGATTTTCTGTATTTGAGTGCCAACATTTGAAAATCAAATGTTGCCTCAAGGAGAAGTCCGTTTTCCCACCAGATTGTTGAAAAAAATTCCTTTTATTTGTTACTGTTAGATTACAAAAGATACAAGTTACCATGGTTTACTGTACCTATTTCATTTTGAAGTTGAGATGTGTACCCTACATCTTGGTATATAAATAAGTAGCCGTGTGAATATCTCCAACCATATGTTGGATATGTATCCATGGTTAACTGGAAAGGAATTATCGTGTGAAGCTGTGAAAGTATGAATGGAAACAAAACAAGCAAAAAGAAAAATCAAACCTAAATAATCCCAGTGATTTTCATTTTTAGTTTTCTCTCTTTATCTGATGAAATCTATGGTAGAAGCTCTAGCTGGTGACTTCAATAGGACTTCATGTCGAGTCGAGTTGAAATATGGCGTTTAATAAGTTTTCATATAAAAATGATCCCCAAATATTTCAACATATTTTTAAAAAAACAAGCCTGAGATCACAGCTTTTTTTCAAGTGCAATTTTATGTTCAAGTTTTGTTCACAAGTCCCCATATAAAATTTGCGCTTGAGCATGAAATCGTACTAAAAAGATTTGCGTTATCTCGGGGCTAGGTCTAGTTTTGATAGATATGGATTGCAATAGAGTTTTGTCGTCATCTGATGTGTGAATGAAGACTGGGTATCGTGTCTCGAAGCTCTCTTACCCGCTATGAGACCATAGCGCTCTCGTAAGTCCACAAGCGTCATGTATTGGAGATCGCTACGAGAGTGAGTGCTTATGATCTCGTAGTACATATGAGAGCTTCGAGAAACGATTCCATAGGTATTGTTTCTCGAAGCTCTCGTATGCACTACTAGACCATAGCAGTCTTGTAAGTGCACGAGCACCATGTATTGGAGATCGCTACGAGGGTGCTTATGGTCTCGTAGTAGATACGAGAGCTTCGAGAAACGATACCCTTGTTTGTATCTAGGGTAAATTCTCTGTATTCTCTGCAAGATCTCAAAAGTCACATTTCACTTGTTCTATTAACATGAGCATCTCCAGTCATGTAATGTACTTCGAGCGAGCGACCATTTCTGTGGAGAGTCCTGGCAGCATTGAACAATGTTCTAGATTGTATGTCTTGTAAAGCAGAGCAGGTTCATAGACCTGACATAAAGAGCGTGTACATAATTATTATATTGATACGATTATCATTAATACAGTGTTTTATATATACATGATGTACTTTCTAGACATAATTATATATCAGTTTTGATAGAATAAACAAATGTTCATGCGTATTTGTGAAGCTACATTGGGGTGGGCGATGGGGTGGGGGGCGGGGGAGGGATTTTCAATGTGTTAATGCTGTACCTTCAATACTATTTGAACGTTTCACCGCTGAAAAAACTGTCGCAAGTGGTGTTACATAGTCATTCATTCATTCATTATTTGAAAGTATTTCCTGTGTGTAACAATTCCATTAATCGAGTGTTGAGTTTGTTCTTAATGCTTGAAATCCATTGCACGATCTTGGTGGCGTTAGTCCCTTTAGTCTATAGTATCGGAATCTAGCTTTTGAGAAGAAATTTATGCATGAATGCCAGGCAATATGAAGGTGTAATCGAAATAGTTTGAAATTGTTTGACTTTGTATACGTGTGTCTGTGTCTGCTATGGAATGCATACAACTGTAAACATGCTCAGCGATTAGTGCTTTATGTTTACAAAGAAATGTGTTAAAAATTTGTTTAGGTATTTCTTGGCTATTCTACTTATTGCAAATTGATAGTTCAGGGTGGGTTGTTTTCGTAGCAAGTTTTCAAACACAGCTTTATTGTATGGTATATAAAGTCCTTGGTTAATCAGCACATGGGGTTGCTCGCGACACCAGGCCCAGAGATTACAAAACCTTTTGAGTATGATGTCATGCTCAAGCTCAGATTTTATTCAAGGATTTGTGAACAAAACTTCGAGTTGAACATGAAATCGTACTCAGAAAAGTTTCGTAATCTTGGGGCCTGATGTAACAATAATAGGGTTAGATTTACTGCCCTTTACAAGACTGAAAGCAAGGGTTTGGCATCTCTCATAATCTATTATAGAGTAAATTTGAAAATATCCAACATCTTTATTGCCTTTTTTAAAGAAATATATTAATTATCCACCTGTAGTAACATACCCAGTAGTTGTGTTTTATTACAAATACATTCAAGAAAACTTTTCAATGATTATTTTATTTTTCCTTTTATAGGGCTGCTCATTGTTTTTCTTATGTTTTTTTTTCTCGTTGAAACTAGACCACACAATGGTTAATTATGTTGTCTGCAATAAATAACAAAGTAAAAAGAAGCAACATAATTACCAAGTTGTCGACAACATCCGAGGATCGAATGTCGAACTGTAACTTAATCCACATATTCAAGTTATGTGAGATCAATGTCCTTTGTTCCAATTTTTCATCTGTCGTACATGTACTAGAATCCTATTTTTCCTAAAGGCAGTGGCCCAGTTTCACAAAGATGTGGTATTTTGTCCCTACAATCATTGCAAGTTTTCTATCATTTTCTTTTCACAGACTTTAACAAGGATTGCAGCGACACTTATCTCTTTGTGAAACTGGACCCCTCCCTTTTGTGGGGAAAACAAATCTGGAGAATGTTTGTATGGAGATGTGTCATGTTTACATCCTGCTCGTTCCCGGGACCACGTGTAGGCTGCCCGGGAACAGGGAACGGTAGTCGGTAGTCCTATTATAGCATGTACAAGTGGACCTGGGAAATGTGTAGCGTAGGAACTGCCCGACGGGTGCCGCCCCCAACTGGGGAGGATAGGTCCAGATGATGATTATGACGATGATGTACATGTTTTGTTGTATGTGTAGACTAAAACTGTTGACCCCGTATTAGTACGAGTTTGTTGTCACTGGCATGGGAGGAGCCAGGACGGTGGCCATTTTGTTCATGGAGGCAGGATTTAAAGGCATGCTATCACAGATATGTGTGGCCGTTTTATTTAACTAGTTCTTAGCTTCAACTACAAAGTACATTCACTTGACATACATATAATCATTTTTGCACTTCCGAAAACCTTTCTACCACTGTACGGTAGGCAAAATTCAATTTCAACAAACTGTTTTGGATTTTGCTATTTATATAACCTGAACAATCTTAGTTCTTTGTCCTTCTTTATATTAACGCAAGGGGACATAACTCTCAAGTGGGTACAACGAAAGAACTACGATTGCTTCAAGTATCATGAATACATCAAAGATGAAATAATTATTAGTCAGATCTAATAATTATTATAAAATATGAAATTTATTATAAATATCGATTGATTAAATTATTTTTTAACGTCGCAGCGGGAATATCTCGCCCATAGGCGATGACTATAAATATCAAATGTTGGGGACTATCAACCGTGATAGTATGCCTTTAAGAATTATAAAATGTTTTAGGCTGCTGCAGTCCGATACACTGTATATTGTCAAGATGGCGTGAATCAATCGGATGAAACAATTTGAAATGTATGCAAGATAATGTTCTCTTGTTCCGTTTCATAAAAGGATTGTACTATCCAGTGTATCGTTTCTCAAAGTTCTCTTGCCCATTAAGAGGCCATAGCATTATCATAAGTGCCTCATCGCCATTTATTAGAGATCACTAAGAGAGTGCTTGTGGTCTTGTAGTAGATACGAGAGCTTCGAGAAACGATGATCCCCAGAGCTACGTTCAGGCTGCACCATATTTCTCTACGAAATGTTGATGCTACTTTTTACTTCGTCTTTTGAGCCCGTAGTGTTTTGTAGGATATAGTAGGAAAACCCAAAGCATGAACGAAATGGACTAATTTCCTTCTATTTTCATACAAAAGCGTTCAGCCAGCAGAGTAGAGAAATGTAACGCACCCTGAACACATCCCAGGCATAAGCAGGAAATGTGAGTTCTCATGCCAACAAGAAGAACACTGAAAATTGTCACAAACATGGGATTTTATTCAGAATAGTACCAATTTTCATAGTAAATGCTTTGTACTAGGGATTCACATATGTACATAAACATCAACGATTTATATTTACATCATACATACATCGATCTAAACTCGCACATGTGACGTTACCACAAACAACATTCATGCGGGAAAATAATCCCATTTTCTGGCACTATCCAACATACCATTTGTAAATATACACACTTTCTGTATACACTTCAGTGTATACATATCCCGTATATTGAACAAGAATGTTATGAATATCACTATATTCAGAATATCTCAAATAGGCAGTGGAAATATTTTCATGGATTGCAATAACAATATGACAATAATAAACACTGAATCCATTGTCGTCGGGTATGTGATGAACAATTGAACACATCTGTTTGGTAGGGAGATGGTTATTTAAGCAATAATGTTGTATACAATTTTTCCCAAATCAAAATTTCTTCACGTCAAAAAGCAAACTGTTATACTTTGTGATGAGAATAATTTTAGAATCTGGGGGGAAAATTCAACAACTAAACAACATACCATATTGGTGTGAATGAATGGCTAAACTGATTATTATTATCATACATAGACATGATCAAATGAAGATGCACTTATTCAGACAACATAATACTCTTTAGAATGTGTATACTGCGCAATACAAATCGTCAGTATTATTATAATTATTAGTCTGCGCATTTATTTAATAAATGATCAACTATTCCCGCTGCGAAATAAAGCAATAGTTAGTAATTCAACCATTTATTTAACTTGAATTTCCAAGGCAACAAGTCATAAATTGCTATCCTGCTTGAAATACCGTAACAATTTATCTATGTCATAAACAATCCAATTAAAAATTGTATATTCATTAATAAAAACATCCATAACAATGATACCATTGATGGAATCAAACACTGTATATTAAAAAGATTTTTAGCAGCACAGATATCCCCCAAAGTAGGGCACCAAAGTGAGAACCTCTGAACTAAACCGGAACAAAGTGTTCACACAAGGTCTTCTTTACAACTGTCTGGTATCCAATGACCTTTGACACCAAACATTCACGTGTCTACCGACCGTGTTTCATTAACCTAACTGAATGAGCATTCGTTGAAATGATTAGCTGCATTGCGTGGAGGTAGCTATGGGGGACATTCCTTTCACTACAGTACAGTGTTCAGAGTACCCCTGACGCACTATTTTGTCAAAGGAACAGAATGTGTACACTGTCCAGAACCTGTGTGGTCTGTACTCGCTAGTAAGGTGGTGTGGACCATTCGGGCACCTAAGGGGACTCTGCTGCGATATTTTTTTTAATTCTTTTTTTTTAATCGGGCTTAAAGTCACTTTCTAGAATCTTTCACTAATATCTCAACTTGTCAGTTTAGGGCAGGAGGAAAGACGCAACATCCGTAGCGCTGAATGTTGCAGTAAACCTGCGAGCACTGGCTCGTACTGACAGACCAAGGATGATATTTGTTTTGCCGCTCTACAGACGGTGCATCCTATCAATATCGCGTCAGAAATGTAACTTCTGCGAACATTGATGCCAGACCCCCAGGGGCGGGATTTGAACCTTTGGCTCCGAAGTCCAATGTTCTACCACTGCGCTACATCCCACCTTGTGATATTGCTTGCACGAGACATTTTTACTGGGTACAGTGAAGTCACACATCTGTCCTGAGAACACTTTGTACAGTTGTAAGGAATGTCCCTTAAATCTACAGCATGACCCGTGTTGCTGGCTTTCAATCTGTAGTTACAAGTTAACACTGGTAGAATACTAGTACAAAACAATTACCCATTGTACAATATAGATCAACAAATCTAGGAATATGCCTCAATAAAGACCAATAATAACATAACAATCAGTGGTATTGATATAATCGGGGGGTGGGGGGGGAGTGGTAGCTGAAACACAATTGACCATCTTTGAAGATTCATAAATCTTCATTCAGTGAATTGTCCGTTCAAATGGAAAATAATATTCAGCAGTACAATATTTATGCAAAACATACATGATAAATGTGGGAGTACACTCATATATAGCAAACACAATAAGATGGAAACATAAAATTGTCATAAAATTGAAGACATAATGTACCTCTTCTAACCAGGACACAAGATGTTCATCATAAAATTTAAATTATTAACATTACAGGATAAGAAATCAATATATGGGTGTAACATATAGTAATCAGTGCCAGTAACACAGAGATTTCTTATTTGGGAATTCAAACTCTAAACTGCATTTTCTACGATTGTCGTACATATAAATTGTGGGGTAAAACCAAAGGAAAAGTATGTCATAATGTTACGGAAGATAACTGATTTTCCAGCAGCTAGTCAAGTATTAATACTGCTCACTTGGACATATGAACGTTGATTGATTGAACTACATAAACGATTCCTTGGTTTTCATTGTGTGTACCCAGTCGGATACTAATCCATTCTGCTAACTCTGGGGCACCCTGACATCTTAGCCACGGGTGAGTGACCAAGTTATTGTATTATGTCACAGCAGGAATATCTCACCCATACACGATGAATATCTAAATGTGCTATAAATGGGTCTCAATTAATTTCAGCATGAAAAACATACCAAAATATGTGTGATCAAAACTGACGTATATGATTAAATACAAAGAATGATACGCCAACTATTGGTGAAATGGAATTAAAATCCTGTGAATACAATACAAATAAGTATGTAATGGGGAAACGTTAAAATTTATAATATAGACCACATTTCTGTCTAAATTGATAGGACGAGATGCCCAGGAACCTGGGTGAAAAGATGTTTGAGTAAAACACGGTACGCTGAGGTGCAGAGTGGAACAGTAACCTGTGGCATACACACAATACGTCGTCTCGGAGTCGCCTTTCTTCATATTCTGCTAACCATTCAGAAATGCACATTCCATGATCTTCCTATTTGACATTATTGCAACTTGTATTCATAACCTGTGACCAATTCTTTCCCTGGATACATCTCGCTTGCGCGACTTTCGAGCCGACTGTCAATGATAAACTTTCTGTCACCCATCTGGATCTTCTCCCTGGTTGACTATTCCTGGTTGATTGTTCCTGGTTAACTGTTCCTGGTTAACTGGTTGACTGTTGGAACAGGTTAACCCTTGAAGTGTCCAGCTATTTGCTGTCTCTAGTTGCTGGCATTGGTAAGAGGTTGTAGTGTTGGTTGGCATGGATGACGGCATCGATGCCGATGTTGTAGATAGGGTGAACGGCTCTCTGTAGCAACACATCATCATCATCATCATCATCATCATATCATATAGACCAATGGCCATCATTATCATCATCATCATCATCATCATATTTATAAAATAATAAATATAAAATAACAAACATTTCAATAATCATATTATATAGACCAATAGCAATCATCATCATCATTGATCATCATCATCATCATCGTCATCTTATCATCAATGGGGCCCCACCCCTAAAACATAATGACGTAGTGAGTATCTTTCTCAATTTGTTATCCCTCAATCAACTTCACTTTATCTTCCAACTGTTTTTTATTATTTTTGTAATCGGGTTTAGAGTCACTTTCTAGAATCTTTCACTAATATCACAACTTGTTAGTTATGGGCAGGAGGAAACCTGCAACATCCGTAGCGCTGAATGTTGCAGTAAACCTGGGAGCATTGGCTGGTACTGACAGACCAAGGATGATAACTCAACTGCGACATCTGATAATGATTATGACGATGGCATGGCACTTACACAAAGAACATCAGCGATGTGATATTGTTCAGTTCGTAAGATTGATTTGATTGAATTAGTATTTTTCGTCACTGGGAATATTTCACCTATGAATGATCGCAAGACCACAACTGTCGCAAGACAAATTCATACCTTCCAATTATGCCTTAAAATACAGACAAAGTGTGACAGAATCTTAAAAGCATTGATCAAAAAAGTCTTACAGTTTACATCACAATTTATTAGTTATGGGCAGGAGGAAACCTGCAACAACCGTAGACACAGTAAAGGTTAACATCTGAACTAAATGTAAAATATTTCTTTAATATTGGGATTTAGAGTCGCTTTCAAGATTCTGTCACTAATATTCTGTCACTTACGACTTGTCAGTTTAGGGCACTGAATGTTTCAGTAAACCTGCAAGCACCGGCTGGTACTGACAGACCAAGGATGATAACTGCAGTGCCACTCTACACACAGTGCTTCCTATC
>JAUTBQ010196216.1:0-10041 GCA_032361185.1 Lepetodrilus ovalis | reverse complement strand
GCGAGAGAGAGAGAGAGAGAGAGAGAGGGAGGGTGGGGGTGAGTGGGTGTGTGAGAGAGAGAAATTGAGAGATAGATAGATAGAGATAGAGAGAGAGGCAGTCATAGAAGAGGGGGAAAGAGAGAAAGATGGAAAGTAAAAAGATGAGGATGTTGGCTCTATTCGTGTACATTTTACAAATTTAAATTTAATAAAAAATATTATGTGTTACATATTGGGATTATAGCTTTTTATACATTTGTCACCGTAAGCTCATACAAAAACGCATGCGCGCACGTGTGTGTGTGTGTGTGTGTGTGTGTGTGTGTGTGTGTGTGTGTGTGTGTGTGTGTGTGTGTGTGTTATCTTACATACTAACTATATTTTGTTTTGTTGATACGGTATTGGTATCGTAATTTAAACATTGTTTATAGACTGAACTTTTGATGATATTTCTCTCGCATGAATTATGCAACACTATAAGGTAATATCTTCAAATTGCTATACGATAGAATACTTTGTCTAATATTCCGTTTAATAAATAAAACCTAATGGCAATATCATCGCATTCTTAGTGTCCCCACAGAGATAAACTTTGAAATGTTGCTCAACGATTAGAATTTGTGATTAACAGTATAGAGATCTCTTGGAAAAAAATTCGTTACAATAAAGAGATATTCCAAGATATCATAATTGAATGAAGGTTAGTGATACACCACTTATTAGCTTTGAAAAATATTTATAAGGAGACATGAAGCTATAGAATCGCGTATAGAGGCGCCAGAATTAATCTCTCTTATTCATCTTCCGTATATTAATTTATGCTTTACAATTTTAGAATCGACATTGTGATGTAAACATGATTTGAAACCAGAGCTTTGTTATACGAGTAATATATGCTATATGGTGCATTACATATGAATATGCTACCCTAAGAATATGTGTATTATGGTTATTCTCGCCCTTTGCCGTTCTTTACTTTATCTACAAATGTGTATACATATCATCATATGTGTTTCCGCGAGCGCACGTGTGTAGAAAAGGGTGGGGGTTGCAGGGGGTTGGGGGAGTAAGAGGAGGCATACACTATATTTTAGTTAGCGAACTAGCTGCATATTTAGTAAATAGCTTCTACTACACGTAGTTATATTTCTCTATTACGTAATATTATAACTAGTTATTACACCTATAGCAACGATAGTTGTTTTGAATTGGGTTATGCAATTATCCCGCCTTGTGTTAATTTGATCTGCAAAATAGTATTAGCGTGTACGCAATCACCAATAATTAGCAGGTCTTTTATATATAGCTTGCTAAGTGGATATTTTCTTTTACTATTCCGATAGGTACCAGCACTAAGCCTTATGTACATGGCGTGTTATTTTCAAATGAAGTGCATTGCGTTATTTCCCAATTAGTTTGCATAACTAAATTAATATCAAGGATACCACGATAATGATAATATGATAGTTTATTTTTAGCATAGAGTACTCTTGTAGATTAAGTTTGCAGTGAATTTCATGACCTTTCAACTCTATTAGCATTTCAAAATAAGGATGAAATATCAACCTGACATTTCACTAAATTTAATCAGTCCTCATGGAAAAATAGGCCCAACGCAAGAACATTTCCAAGAAATATTGTGTTATTGTAATTGCACACAATTAAAAAATTACATTGGATTCCCAACCTTTTTTTCCCGTTGAAAAATATAAAATATAATAGGTCATTATGTTTAATATTCTCTGCTGTGTATATATACTTAGAGAATTGTCATTGGCGAAGCTCTAAAACATTAAAAATCATCGCGCATTAAGCTGCGCAATATCTTTGCTCATTAATTAAGAAAATAATTTCTTAACGTTTGATTAAAAAAACAAAGCACATTCCAGTATTGTAGCCTTTCAAAACTATATATAGCGATCTGCAATGTAGCAAATAATAAGTAATTGTATTGCAAACATTTACCGTTGATAATGTAACAAATATAATTGGTCACTGTTACGTGTTCTCTGTGGTTCATATATACCGAAAGAACTAACATGAATGAACATACAAACATAGAAAGATCTAGAGCTCTACAGAACAGAGAGAGTTTCAGAACAGAACAGAGAGAGTTTCAGAACAGAACAGAGCAAATAATGAAACTAATACAACTTTTAAATGAATACATTTTGAACATATAGTGCATATTCACAACACTATACACGACAGTCCATCAAGAAAATGAAGGATGTGATTTTTAACGGTTCTTTTCTTTAATACTCAAACTATATGGTCCATTCTGTATATTTGAGTAAAAATAAGATAAATAAAAAAAAAGAGAACTAAAAAAAAGAGAAAAAACATGAAGAAGAAAGAAGCAATAACTTTATACAATCTAGGAGATATCGCATGATAATGACTTGATACAATTATATTAAATGATAACACTGTCTCGCTTATCATGTTATCAGAGAACCGGATCATGAAAATACGACAAGTTTTACCACAAGACAGTGTCCTAGTTACATGCTTATAAATGTTTAATCCTCGTATGACCGTTAGAACAATTTTATTGAGCGCATGTCTTCGGCTCGTTGAGTTTTCAGCGAACACAAACGTCTACCGGTATTCTAAAGGGTATTGTTTGTGAACAATGTTTGAGCAAATTGCACAAAGCCATAAGCAACACTGCTTGAATTCCAGCTCCTGAAATCTTTATGCTTTGTCGATTGGTACTTGGGGTTTGTGGAATATTATATCAGTTCGGGGACGTGTGCGCATTCATAAAGCCCCTCTGAGGTCAGAGGGTAGGCTTTACATGCAGGAAGGTTCTGATTGTGTTTTATAACAAACTGTCTTCAAACATGAACGAGTCTCTAAATGTGCTGTTCTCTTAGTAATATTTCAACAGATAGGGGAATTATCTGGCACAGTTGAGTGGAATACAACCGCTTCTCTCTGTGTGTGCGAGTCCATGGTTGGTATGATGCTGTGAATTAATTATTATTTTGTTTGAGACCAAGCTTTAGCGAACCGGAACCCAAACACGCCAGAGAGACGAAAATAGGGTTATTTAATGATCCAAGTTCACGTAGACCTACGTTCATGGATATATAATTACATAGAATAGTCTATAGCAAGAACAACGACCAGAGTTATAGTTTATAGGTAAATATATGATTACAATATATTTATACCTGCATGTCAAGATCGCGATCCTCGGTCTCTCGGTTTCCGGTGCAATTTTATTTGTTTATATAATTTCTTGATGCTCTTCAGTAGGCCTAATGACCTATCCTAAAATCGTGACGATTATCAATGACAAAAAAAGTAACCGCAAAAAATGAAAACAGCATTCAAAATATTTTATGAGTCACGTACGTTTTGCAGAATTGATTATTTTCACTTCATTAATTATCCTCACTAACAATACCACCCTTTCCCCTCAAGGCAATGCGAACAATAATATTCCACTTTCGTTTGTTATATTTAAAAGTAATCACGACAACCGTACTGGTCCTGGCGTTATCGTGCGCGAGTGATGACCATTCGTGATAAGAATGGACCCAGTCTCCGTTGTCCTCGCGTGATGAACCGCAATGAGATCGAGCTAATACCAACAACAGATGTAGCTATACAACTATCTGACTGCTTCCACGTAGCCCAGGGTAGATTTGCTAATTTGTCCGAATAATAATTCCACCTATACTTCCCAAATAGCTCTCCATACACTTCCCATTAGTCTAGCTAATATTCCGGCACGCGCACGTTGTCAGCGAACAGATCAACGCGCCGTCGGCGTAGCTTCAAAGATCTAACGGGAAACACGCGGAACCGATACAAAAGTGTATCATTATATATTGCATCGACGCTTAATTATAAATGTTTAGAGTGCTCAGGACAAGCTTTTGTCACCGGTGGGTTATAAGAGCAATTTTCGACATCTGTCGAATAGAGGGACTACAATGTCTGTCGGCTTAGATCCCTGCGCATTGCCACACCTAGGTCGTTGTGCGCTATGTTTATAAGGGGCACGGGGAAATAGAGACGGTGGTATAGAGTTGCGACTTTTAACACACTTTCATTGTTATTATCATATTCTACAATGGGATCAGTGACCTATGACCTTTTCGGTAATAGGCAAATTAACATTTTGATGACAGAAAATGTAACTATAATTCTATCTGCTGGTTCCAGAAGTATAAGGGATTGATTTAGCTAAAGAAAGACGGATGGAAAAAAAAAATCGCTTTTGCGCTAAGATAATTGGTTGTAGTTTTTCTTATTATTGAAATTCATCCTTTGCTGTTCATGTTTCAAATTAAACTCGCCATTACTCTAAGGCTTTAGGATGTTTTGATAATGTTTGTGTTGATGCATGTGGTTCCCTGAATATATGTATGTATGCGAGTAGGGTGGGGTGAATGGAAGGGGTACGCTAAACAACTTTATCTTACATTTACAGTATATGTATGTGATATATCATATATATATATATACAGGTGTATATATATATATTACTACAACAACTACTACTACTATTAGACTATTACTACTACGAATAAAAAGTAACAACAATAACAACAACAACAACATAATAATAATAATAATAATAATAATAATAACAATAATAATACTATCAATAATAATAATAATAATAATAATAATAATAATAATAATAATAATAATATATTTGTTTTAGCGATTAATTTAAGATCAGCTGTTTTTGTCAAATGCTGATAGTTTAGCGATTTGTGATGTTAAATCACCAGTGTCTATGCATAGGCTCTCCTAAGCTTTCAGTTGTGTACACTTAGACAGGCACATGCGCATTAACCTTATAATGTTACTATATCGCTTAGATGACATATTATTTTGTTAAATATTTCTGTGAATTTACCATATTATAGAGATATAAAATACATAGTCATTTTTGAAACAACGATATATCGCTGTGCTCAAAGGATCTAAAGCGTACGCAACCCAAGCGATGTTAATTAGTTTTATGGGCAAATAAAATCGTATTGCCGCAAAACAGAACATGTGTAAAGCGATTTCTTATTAACATTAAGGGAATGGCGACCAACTGAGAGACAACTCTCGCTCCAATGGCATTTTAGAATTACCTCCCCTGGGAGGAACTCTTCTCTTGTTGTAAGATCAAAGACAGTCACCAGTGGTTGATGTTAGTCGTGCTTGAATGATTAGGGCTTCATATGAGATACTATTTTCAGGACAACATTAATTTGCAAAATTTCGCATTCCATTAAAAAATAGAACACAATGAAATGTTACTATTGCTAAGAACATTAACAACAACTATTCATAATGTAACTGCCACCATAGTTCATTCCACCCAACGACAACAGCAGCAGCAACAACAACAACAACAACAACAACAACAGTAATAACAACAATAGCTACTTCTTTTGCTGCTACTACTACTACAGCTGCTACTACTACTACTACTACTACTACTACTATACTATGGCCTACGTATTCGTATTATAGCACTTTAATATACTTCCTCTTCTTCTTCTACTACTACTACTACTACTACTACTACTACTACTACTACTGTTATAAATGCTACTACCATTAACACCTACTTATATATACTATATATTCGTATTATTGCTCTTTAGTCTACTACTTCTTCTTCCTTTTCTACTACTACTACTACTACTACTACTACTACTACTACTACTACTACTATTAATACTACTACTACTACTACTACTACTACTAGTACTGTTATAAATGCTACTCCAATTAACACCTAATACTGCGATATTATAAATTATTGTGATATATGTAATTAACCATATTTGTTCTTTGTGAAAAATACGACCTGTCACGAACTTTATGTTTTAAAAATAGTAAAATAACACCAAACACAAATTAATATTTTCTTTTCTTTTCTCTATCACGTCTCTCGCCACCCAGTTTTTCTTGCCATTGTATAATTCACAATAACTCATCAATCAACGGCCACATAACATGAAATAATTCATGGTGTGACAATGACATTTCAACATTTGAACCGTTATTTTTTTTTACTAAGTACCGGCATATTCAGGCAGCAATGGTACGATCTAAATTCCAACGGAGCACCAGACACACTAGCCCGTCCCTTATGAAATCTATCCTTGGTAAGGATCCACACTATCTGGATCTGATACCATTCGCGATAGTGTTTCATAACACGTATATGGTTAGAAATCATAACATACATCGGTATTGTAGATTCCGCGACGTCTTAAATTTTCGCCAGACTCTGGTTTGGAAGACAATGCATCAAATATGCATACGGTCATGAAGTATCCGTAACCCCCAGGGAGCGTTGGACTTCAGTTTTACGACGAACACGACAGGGAAAAGATCTGCATCTTTAGCAGAAACTTACCGCCGAAGCTGAAGACTGAAATATATCCAAATGCACTGTCACTATTTTTTCTCGCTTATTATGAATTTAAAAAGGTCGCGATAATATATTAATGTAAATATATACAGACGCCAATGGAGAAGGTCTCTTTCTATCGGTAAGCCGATCCATAAGTCGCATTTCACATCTGAATTATATGACATATCGGTATTTGAATAAATCGTCTTAACATTTATGTCAGGTAGCTATATAGTCGGTTAAAGAATTTAGTTTAGATTTATCTGCACATATAGAAGTCTAGGCATATCTTGTATACGAAAATGATATTAATCATATTGAGAAAGAGATTAAAATTCCTAGTAAGTGTTCGGTAGTCAGACCAGATTGAAAGGCAACACGTTACTTGATTTTTGTCAACTATTTCTTATATTTTCTTTCTTAGTTTTGTTATTTTCTCTTGTTACTTATAATGGAATATCAAACCGTATGGCCTCATTTAGATTAACGTTACATCTGATATGAGCACTAAAAATTAACACAAAAAAACTTATATCAACATTCTGAAAATTTATAAAAATGTTTTGATGTTTAGAAGTATATGAATTATTTTCCTTTAGACGTACTATTTCCCGATTATCGTGCCATTCACAATAAAAAATTCCTTTATTAATTATTAAATATCGATTATCTTATATGTACGCAATGATCGTATAAATACCGCTTTTAAAGTACACGTATACAAGGCACCAGCCAGCTATATGCTATTATTATTTGGATGCTTACATACAGGACCGTAGGGCATTATATAGATATAGACTTGATTTCTTAACGTGACAATTGTCATAGTCAATTTAACATATTCCAGATATATTAATGATATTATAATTGTTATTACTGTACATGGCCGATATATATATATATACACACACACAGTTCTATACGTCAATTTGTAAAAAGCCTGAAATGACAAAATGATTCTCTTTAATTGCCAGATAGAATAGCATGAGTTTGATGAAATAAAATTAAGGTAATGTGTAAATTTGTATAGGCATTCATACACTTTTGTGTGAATAATAATAGAAATGCGTGCAATTTTCTGTGAATACATACAATATATCTTAATTTTCTTTCATCAAACTCATGTCATTCTATCTGGCAATTAAAGGGAATCATTTTGTCATTTCAGGCTTTTTATAAATTGCGTTGGTGAACTGAAATTCAATGAAAAAGTCAGGTATTATACAGATTACCTGATTATACAGATTAACTGTAACACACACACATATATATATTACACCGTATCAATTTTGTTCTCGTATTTACGAATGTAAATCACATTTGCTCAAGAAGTGAACAATGTAATGTGGGGATGGAAGAATACCATACTTGTTTATTAACTGTTTAGCATTGCACATGACTCATGCATTGATTACACGCTGTAAGCGAAAATGATACTATTTTAAGAAAAATCTGAAAGAGAAATTCACTCACAAAATTTCCAAAGTACTGCATTCTCCTCCTGTGAGGTACAGCGTGAGGTCAGATAAGCGTCCATAACTATTTACAATAAGTTTTCACTCAACACTATTTATACATTTTAAAGAAACCCTCATAAAACAACAACACAAAACAAAACAAAACAAAAATAAATAAAAAATAAATATGAAATGAATACATTGATTAGACGCTGTAAGCGAAAATAATACTATTTTTTTAATAATAATCTGAAAGAAAGATTCACTCACACTCTTTCCAAAATACCCCCTCTTCCTGTGATGCACCGAAAGGATTTAGATAAGTACCTATCATTACGTACAGCAATGCATTTTTATTCAACACTATTGATAACAAAAAATTTAAATCCTCATAAAACAACAACACAAAACAAAAGAAAATAAATAAATATAAATTTTAAATGAAGAAGTCCGATCGGAAATTCATATCATCTAAATGTGTACATAGCTATGCGTAGGAACATAACAATATTCACGACGTACAGAATTAGCCGAACCGTTAGCATACATACCCGTACGATATTGTGCATTCACACGTTATGTTTTATGCTCATTAAGCTATGATCACCATTACCGCGTGTATGTCTGCGTCTACGAATACGTGCATCATATCTTGATTCCAATTACTACAACCTGAGAACGATATCATACTTGCACTCGGGTCCAAAAGAGAAGTAGTCGTACTCGCGGGATTAATTATGAGCACCTTATTTAGAAGAACAGCTTCAATATTTTATTCATTCCATGCCGAATTGTGCGTGTATTGGCGCCTAATTATGTTCTGCGCCAACGGGGAAGAACGATGCTCACGTGCCGCTTACGATGTGTCGTCGATGCCAAGTCTACCTGCGACTTGGGAGTGTTGGAAGAACTAGGGGGCATTTACTCCTGTGGGGATTTCTAACGCTTGGACATTATTTAATCATTACGGGTTTATCTTGGAATACGGTTAGGAAAGCTATACGTCTTTCTTTTCTCTCTCTCTCTCTCTCTCTCTCTCTCTCTCTCTCTCTCTCTCTCTCTCTCTCTCTGTCTATCTCTCTCTCTCTCTCTCTCTCTCTCTCTCTCTCTCTCTCACCCTCCCCCTCTCTCTCTCCCGTTCTCTCTATTTCAGTCTCTATTCGGAAGGGAATAATTTATTAGCGTGCAATCTCGCTAGACATGTTTGGTAGTCAGGATTGGTAGCTGATGATTCCACCAACATAAAACTTTCATTTATTTCAGTGCTTTAGGGTGATGTTAAACACGGTGTAGAAGCACGTTATGGATGAGTTGGTTAAGTCTAGCTTACGTATAGAGTCAGAGACTATATTATTGCGATTAAAATAGTTTCCATGTAAACAATTCTCGAAAGAATACACTTTAAGAAATGCTAACATTTCATTAATTACACAAATAACTGATTTCAACGCAAAACAATCGAAGTGGCATTTACTTGGGAAAAACGCACCATTTTCTTAATAATATAGACATTACAACCTCTCAAGAAGTATAGATATTAAATCTACAATACGTATATAATTTTTAGGAACATTTATATCCTATTGATACTGGTTTTATTTCACAATTAATTATATTATTTATTTATCTGAAATTGTATTTTGCATCATTAACAATCTTTTTCATATGAATTATTTGTTTTAATATTATATTTTAATCAAAGCTATTGCTAAGCTATTGAACACAACGCTAGTGAATATACTGTCAGAGAAACACACTTGTATGAGTTGGGATCCCAGGAGAGTGAATGTGTTATTAGTACAGAGCTACGTCTCAAAACCAAGATAGGTGCATGCCGCAAACTCATAAAGCCAAGAATACATTGGAACCATCCACATTAATAAATTGAAATTCAGTTTCCATGAAGGGACAGATATTGTTGAAGTATTATATAGCTTTTCGAGAGGGATGCTTCTGTACTCTTATACTTTCTACGACTGTTAATGTGTTGCTTTATTTCAGGATGAATGTGCAATGCACACATCAATACTGCTAGTTAATATATCTACAGATAGTTTCTACCATCGTTACTACTACTACTACTACTACTACTACTACTACTACTACTACTACTACTACTACTTAATTCAACCAAACTAAGTGGTGCTACTACTACTACTACTACTACTACTACGTCTACTAAGCCTATTACTACTATCACCACCACTATTACTACTA
>JAUTBQ010196205.1:0-10042 GCA_032361185.1 Lepetodrilus ovalis | reverse complement strand
TCTCTATTTCATTATCTTTTTTAAACATTATCTCTCCTCTTTTATTTTTTATTCTCTTTTTGTATAACTGTTGTAAGTCCTAACAACTTCCATCCTTGAAAACCATCTCTATAAGAGAATATTTTCTTTGCAGGATAACCATTTTTAATCATTCCCTTAATCAATCTTGTTGATTGATCGCACCACACACCATTACAAAAAGCGACTAACTCTTTAGACTTTGAAAAATCCCATTTCCCTTTTGCATCCACACTCATACCTAAAATTTTAAATACTTTTTCAATAACTTTTTTATTTCCTGATTCCATAATTGGATAAGGGATATTTACAGCTGAGGGAATTGTCTCTAACTCAAACCAACTCTTCAATCTTGCATCAATAATAATTCCCTTACCATTTGATACTTTTTTCTTCATAAAGTCTATTAGCTCAACTTCACCAATAGTCTCCACATCCTTAGCCACTTTTGTAGGGTGAATACAAAACGGAGGACAAGCTCTTGATGTTTTGGCATAATCATCACTCAATCTATTATCACTATCTTGAATACGACCAACTTTTATTTTTTGTCCTTTATGATAAGTATAAAGATAAGGTGTATCTTTTGTAATCCAAACAGCAATATCTTTACCATCTACACTATTACTCTGCCCTGCAAACAAAGAGCAAAGCAATAACAGCTCTATCCCAAATATAATTTTTAATAATCTCATAAACATCTCTCCTAATAATCTGCTACAACTTCACTCATTTTCACAACTTTATCCATCTCTTTTAAAAGAATAGGATTTTGTGAAATAATGGTTGCTAACTCTTTTTTTCCAATTTTACTACTGTTATAAATAGGTTTTAACTTACTCCAGATAGAAGAGACTTTTTTAAGCTGTTCTTTTATCTTTTTATCCGTAGGAGTCGCAATTCTCTTTTGAGGATTACCCTTGATTAACATATTTAAAGAGCTATCAAAGAGAGAAATTGTATTTTTAAGTTTTTTCTCATTCTCTTTTGCATCTATTTTACTTATGATAAGAATCTTCTCTTTTGTCATCTTTTGAGTAAGCATTCTCTGTCTTCCTGCTACATCAACGATATTTGCTCTAACTTTATCCATAAATGTCATTGTTGTATTTGCATCTTTAAAAAGCTGAACCAACTTATCAGACATTTTTAAAAGTTTTTCATTATTTTTCACAATATAAGAGAGTTCTTTTTGGCTCTTTTTAGGATATTTTGACAATGATTGAACATTCAGGTAAAAAGGTTTCCACTCATGCTTTAACTCTTGAATGTATTTTAAAATTTTTTTATCTTTTGTCACTGGTAAATCTAAAGATTTATCACCAGATATAAAACCATTAAGTGTCTTATCATATAGTTTTGAAAAATCTATTAACTTTTTTTGACTATTTTTAACATCTACATTTGTTGAAGCTAAAAGCGATAATTTAGAGATTCTTTGTGTTAGCATCCGCTGTTTTCCAGAAAGGTTTATAACATGATTTAGTGAACTTTTTTTACTCATAAAACCATTTACAATAGATGCTAATTGTAACCCTTGTTTCTGTTTATTTAAAGATTTTGTATAAAGTTTAACCGTTTTATTCATCTCAAATAGAAGATCATCTAACTTTTTCATAGTACTTTTTGATGATTTAAATTTACGAACTGATGGTTTTACACCTTTCCATAAACTTCTTACTTTTTTCAAACCTCTAGTAATTTTTGGTAATTTAGTCCCTTTTAATCCTAGAGATTTATCACCTTTTAAAAGTCCCTTAAGAGTCTTGTCAAAAAGCTTTACTGAATTTCTTAAATCATTTTTATGAGTTTTTGGATAAATCTTGTTTTTTACCATCAAAATATCTTTAGCCATTCTTTGTGTTAGCATCCGCTGTTTTCCCGCAAGATTAATATCAGTTGCCAAAGCTAAATCCAATGTCGCTCCTGGAGTTTTTTGAGCATACATATTCACAGCTTTATTCATCTGTTTTAAAAGCTCTAAATTCTGTTTTGAAACTTTCACATAATCTTTCTCTTTTGCACTAAGCGAGAGAACTTTTTTTACATTTACAAAAAATGGTTTCCATAACTTTTCAACCACTTTTAACTGCTGTTGAATACTAACATTTTTAGTAGAAGTTAATTTTAACTCTCTATTACCATGCATAAGCCCTTGAAGAGTTTTCTCAAAAAGCTCTGAACTCTCCTTTAACTTTTTTACATTTGTTTTTCTGTCAATATTTGATTTTATTAACATCATCTCTTTAGTCATCTTTTGACTCAACATTCTCTGTTTTCCAGCCAAATCAATAGTTACTGCTAACTGTTTATCTGAAAGTGCAAACATAAGCGATGGAAAAATCAAAACGGCTACTATAATTTTTATTATATTTTTCATACTCTTCCTTACCTATTTAGTTTTATATGTACTAAGACCAAGAATTTGCCAAAACTGCATCCCACCTCTATAATAGAAGATTTTGCTCTTTGGATAACCAAGCTTTACTAAACTTTTCATAGCATGAACTCCCTGCTGACACCAAGGACCATTATCAAACACCAAAAGTTTTTGTGCAAAATCAAAATTCCACTTTTTACCATCTTTTTCAACACCTAAAAGATTAAATATCTGATTTATGTATTGATTATCCTCTTTAGGAGAAAGAATTGAAAAAGGGATATTTAAAGCACCTGGAATTGTTCCATTTTCATACCACTTAGGCATTCTTGCATCTAAGAGTATCCCCTCATTATCTGAGACTTCCTTTTTTATAAACTCCATTACATCTAATTCCGTTACAGTCTCAATTCCCTCAATTGGAACAAAAGGCTGAATAATAAATGGTGGAGATTGTCTTGAAGTCTTTACATAAGAGTTTGTTAGCTTATGTGAAGTATCTTGAATTCTTTGAATTCTAATATTTTCACCATTAACATCTACATCTACATATGGAAGATCTTTCTTTATATTCACTTCCAATGAATATAAAGGAGAACTCAAACAGAGTGCAAGAATTGAACCTTTTAACAGATGTGATAAATTTTTGTTTATCATATTTTATATCCTTACTTTTAAAATTATTTATTATATTTCTCTATATCGTCAATTCTTAAAAAATATAAAAGTATTTTTAGAATATGCCGATTTTAGTGCCATAACAAACTTCTTTAAGGAAAATTAATGGCATTTTTTAGCAAAGGCAATAGTAGCGATAGAGTATTTAGTGCAGCTACCATTGTAACTAGAGGAACAAGCACATACGGTAATTTTATAGGAAATGATTCTATTCATATTGATGGTATTATCGATGGCGATGTGAAAGTAAACAATATCGTTGTTGTGGGACGAAGTGGAGAAGTTAGAGGAAAAATTCAAGCTCAACAAGTACTTGTAAGTGGAATTGTTCATGGAAATATTATCTGCGATAGTTTAGAGATACTCCCCTCAGCAATTTTAAAAGCAAAAATAGAAGCAAATAAAGTTTTAGTAAAAGGAAAAGTAAAAGGTCCAATTACATGTGGTGGTCTTTTTATGGAAAAAGATGGCTTAGTTGAATCAAATGTACAAGCTAAAACTGTAATTGCAGGTGGTAAATTTATCGGAAATGTAGCATGTGATGAGCTTAAAATAACATCTTCTGGGCATATCAAAGGAAAACTGTTTGCTCATAAAATTATAAATCAAGGCGGTCATGTAGAAGGTTTTATCGGTAAATACTCTGATTTATTGCTTGATAATCCTAATCTTTTAAGAGATGCAAAAATCCTAAATACCCAAGGACAAGCACAACTACTAGACCAAACAGAGTACTATGTTGATATTGAAAAAGAGAAAGATAACCAAAAAAATGGATATAAAGATGGTAATAGCTTAGGATATGTTGATGTTGAATTTGAAGTTAGCGATGAATCTAAATTATCTAAAATACTCAACCACAACAGTTTAGAATATGCAGATTAATCTGTTATAATAGAGCAAAAAAGAGGATAATCAATGAACATAACAAAAAAAGTTATTTTTGTAGCAAAAGATGAAAATGTTAAAGAGTTAAAAGAGTTATTAACAACAATGGTAGAAGCTTCAAGAGCAGAAGAGGGATGCTTACTATATAATATCTATCAGATGAAAGATAAACCAACTACATTTGTAGTTATAGAGACATGGGAGAGTGATAAAGCACTAGAAGGACATAAACACTCTGCACACTATATTCATTACAAGAGTAATTTTGAAGTATTTACAGCTGATAAATACTCAGATGAGCTAGTAAGTTTAGGGTAATCCCTAAACTTTAAAAGATCACAACGGATTTTATCTCACTAAACTCTTCAAGAGCATATTTAGGTCCCTCTTTACCGATACCACTAAGTTTACTTCCACCATACGGCTGAATATCAAATCTCACAGTAGGAATATCATTGACAACAACACCTCCACACTCAAACTCATCAATTGCTCGTTTGGTAAGGCTGAGATCATTTGTAAATATTGAGTATTGAAGACCATATGGAGAGTTATTTATCTTATCAATCGCTTCATCAAAATCTTTGACTTTTACGATACTTACAATAGGAGCAAAAACCTCTTCACAAACGATATTCATATCATCTCTTACTCTATTCATGACAGTCGGAGGAAATATTCTTCCATCTCTTTTACCGCCACTTAAAACCTCTGCTCCCTCATCTATCGCACTTTGCACCCAGCTTTCAGCTCTTGAAGCAGCTTCTTCACTAATTAATGGACCCATAAAAGTATCATCATCATACGGATTGCCAGTTATTAACTCTTTTGCTTCACGAGCTAAAAGTAGAGCAAAATCATCTGCAATATCTTCTTGAACATAAATTCTCTGTAAAGATATACAAACCTGACCAGAATTTATAAAAGCCCCAACGGCACACTTTTTAGCGGCACTATCCAAATCAGCACTCTTCTCAATAAAAGTCGCTGCATTTCCACCAAGCTCTAACGAGACTTTTTTAATTCCAGCTTGTGAAGTTATAATTTTTCCAACAGGCACACTCCCTGTAAAACTTACAGCTCTTGGAATATCACTCTTTACCAAAGTTGATCCAACTTCAGCATCTCCATACACTAAACTAAGTGCATTTGGAGAGCGAAATTTACTCTCTATAAAAAGTTTGGCAAATTTATATGCAACTCTTGGAGCTTCAGGAGTCGGTTTTAATACTACACTATTTCCTAAAATTAGTGCTGGAGCTAATTTATGAGCAATCAGATGTAAAGGAAAATTAAATGGAGTTATAAGAGTTGCCACACCAATCGGAACTCTTTTAAAATAACTTATAGACTCTCTACCTGAAGGCATTGCATCTGAATTAAATGTCTCTCCATTTTGCTCAATTGCTGCTGATACACTAAGTTTTAAAGTCTCTATACATCTATCAACTTCAATTCGTGAGAATGTAATAGGCTTTGCAATCTCATCAGTAATAGTCTGTGCAATCTCTTCTTTGTTCTCTCTTAGCTTTTCAATAACATCTTCAATCCAAGCAACTCTTTGAGAAAGGGGAATTTTTCTATTTTTTTTAAAAGATTTTTGAGCAATATCTAATGCCTCTTCAGCATCGGATGCATCACAAATTGGATAGGTTGATACTACTTTATTTGTGTATGGATTTATAATCTCTTCACTTTTGGTTTTTGTAACCTCTATATCTCCAAAAAATATCTTTGCTTCCATTGTTTTTCCTAAGTTCTTAATTTTACTCTATTATATCTACTAAAAAATAAAATTAAGAATGCTATAAAGACAAATATTGATGAACTCAAAAATAGATACTCTCCATAAAAATACCCTGCAATTAGTGAACCAAAAAACCCACCAAGCCCAAATCCAAATCCATAGTAAAACTGGGATGCTAACTTCTTATTTTCATACAAAGTATACAAATAGCTAAGAGTTGCCGTATGATAAAGAGCAAAACTAAAAGCATGTATCATCTGAGATGCATATAAAACTGAGATATTTTCAGGATAAAGATACAACAACAACCATCTTAAAGCAGTGATGCCAATACTAAACTCAATAAGATAAATAAGCTTAAATCTCATAAAAAATGCTTGATAATAAAAAAGTGCTATCTCACATAAAACCCCAAAAGTCCATAGGTAACTAACATCCTCTATCGATATTCCATGCTCACCCGCATAGATGGTAAAGAAACTATAAAATGCACCAAAACCAACCTGCATCAAAAATATACTTATCCAAAGAGGGAGATTGTCACTAAAGGAAAAACTATTCTCATCTTTTTTCACATTTGAGCTAAAATGTGAATCATCAAGTGAACTAAGGTATGTAAAAATTATAGTTATAACAACACCAACAGATATAAAATGAATCCCCATATAGTTATTATCAAGAAATTTTGCTAACACAAGTGCTACCAATAAAAACCCAATTGATCCCCAAAGTCTGCTTCTTCCATACTTCTCTTTTCCAAGCATACTTAATGAATAGGTCTCCATGTATGGTAAAATCAACCCAAAAGAGACTCCAAATATAATATTTGTAATTAAAAAATACTCAAATTTTTCAACACTAAAATAGATAAGAGGAATACAAAAAAGCATAACTATTAAGCTAATATGTAAAACCCTATTTGTCAAGGAAAAGAGTTTTAAAAAGAAAAATGGTGTTAAAAATCTCATCAAAGGAGAGATAGAAAAGATAATTCCAATTTGAGTGGAGCTATATCCAAAATCTTGTAAAATCTTAGGCAAAAATATAACCCAAACCCCAATAATACTAAAATAAAAAAAGAAAAAAGCGGATATATTAAAAAATCTGTTGTGCATCTACTCCTTTGCCTTCACAACAGAAGTTCCACTTAAAAGATCGTGTAATCCCCTCTTATCCTCTCTAAAAAACGACATCAATAACCCTGCAACAGAGAAAAATGCAATATTAAAAAAGAAAAATCTTAGAAATGACAATAACAGCGATGGTTTCTCTTCACTCTTATTATCGATCACTTTAACTTCATACGCTTTCATTCCTGGTGTTTGCCCTTTAATAAAATAAAATAGTATTGCCATTACTCCAATTGGAATCAAAATATATGCCCATCCTAACAACATGTTTTCACGGAAATCTTCACGAGAACCAAATACTGCATAAAAAACAATATAAAAAACAGGCATCGCTAATAAAAATGAATCAGTAATAAAGGCTTTTATCTTTTGAGGTATTGTTGCAAAATCAAACTCTAAAGAGACAACCTCTTCCTCTTTTGTATCGACTGTTTTATCTACACGATTTTGTTTAACATCTCTCCATCTCATTAAAACACCTTTTTAATAACACTTTTTATCTCACTAATTGACTGCAAACCCAAATATCTATCTACAATCTCACCATTTTTAATATATGTAACCGCAGGAACAGCAGGAACTCCACCAATCTCCGCGACTATATCAGGAGCTAAATCAACCTCTACTTGGTAGACTTTAATCCCTCTTTTACTCTTTAAAACTTTTCTAACATTTGACTTCATTTCATCACAATATCCACAAGAGCTAGAGTAATAGATAATAATACTTTTTCCACTATCTATCTTTTTACTATACTGTTCATATGAATTTAACTCTTGAAATGCACATAGCGACAATGTTGTTAGCAAACCAAGTAGTATTAATAGTTTTTTCATTTATCTAATTCCTTACAACTATTTTAATATCTATAATAATAGCAAAAGGGAATTAAGAGAAACTCTTTTTAACAATCTTATTCACATCAAACCAAAACTTAGAACCAACCAAAGAAGAACTCTCTATCTGCAAAGCTATATCATGCATTTTTAAAAGATGATTACAAAAATATCTGTAAATAGTCGATACTACTATTAGGTAGTAACTTATGTATGAAGGATTTTTTTGAGTGAATACAAAAAGAAGGAACTAGAGAAAATAGAATTTAGAATATTTAAATATTTTATATATTTTTTTATGATTATCTTATCATATAAAATAGCTACTGCAATAACTGTATCATATGGTATTTTCCCACCAGAGCAACTAATAGGTCTCGCTATTTTTTTACTAGGTCCAATCTATTTAATCGTATTTATACCTATATTTTTAACTCTTTCTATACTACTAATAATATCTACCAAATACCTCTTTAAAAAAATTAGCTATTTTCAAGAGGTACTTAAAGCAACAGAAAGTTGGAGTAATATAAATAGCTCAATATTTTGGATTTTACTAGGATTATTGCCATTTATGTCATTAACATATTTTGATAATTTAATTGAGATCAAGAAAAAAGAAGGCTATGTAAACAGAAAAGAGTTCTTAAAAAAATCACAAAAAAGAAATCAAATAAGAGATGAGAAGTATAAAAAAAGTATTCAAAACTATACAAAAGAACAGGCTTTAGAGCTAATAAAATCAGGCAAAAAAATTTTAAAATATTTAAGTTATGATTTACAAAAAGATAAAGAAATAGTTTATGAAGCAGTAAAACAAGATCCCTATGATGGATTAAAATATGCTGATAGAAGCTTTAGAAAAGATAAAGAGCTTATGATTATTGCGGTCAAGATAAATGGATATGCTCTATGTATGGCAGATGATATATTGCAAAGAGATAAAGAGGTAGTTCTCTCTTCCATAAATTCAAAGCAACACTCTCGTGAAGCACTAAGATGTGCAGATAAAAATCTTAAAAAGGATAGAGAGATAGTTTTAGCATCCATCAAAAATAACCCCTCAACACTCTACTCCGCAGATGAAAGTCTAAAAAAAGATAGAGAAGTTGTTCTTACAGCACTAAAACAATCAGGTTATGCACTCGAGTATGTAGCTCCTAGTTTAAAAGATGATAAAGAGATAGTTCTCACCGCTATTAAAACTAATGGATGTGCATTAAGATATGCAACTTCGAAACAAAGAGCAGACAAAGAAATCGTACTTATGGCTATCAAGCATGAAGCAGGTGGTTATGATAAAGCTTTACGATATGCAGATACAAGCTTACTAGACGATAAAGAGATCGCACTCGCAGCCGTACGACATAACGGGCTTTCATTAGAGTATGTTAGTAAGGATCTTAAAAAAGATAGAGAGGTTGTTCTTTGTGCTATTAAACAAAATAAGTATGCAATCACATATGCACATAAACAACTCCAAGATGAGCTAAAATGAAAGAGTGTCTATCAAAGGAGTAAAAATCCTTTGATATATTTAAATTTAGTTTATACCTTTATCTGCCCAATATTTTCTAATTAGATCTTTAGTCTCTTTAGGAAGTGGAACATAACCTAAATCCGTTGCTATTGTATCACCATTTTTATATGCAAAATCTATAAACTTCGTTACTTTTTTATTTGTATCAACTTTTTCTACTGAAAGCAGTATAAAAGTAGCCGCTACAATAGGATAAGATGTTTTCCCATCTGGATAAGCGATTAGTGCATAAAAGTCATTCTCAGGCGACCATGTTGCATATTTTGCCGCATCTTGAAATAACTTTAGCATCTAACTTTGATAGATAATAGGTAAAGTTATATGTAGTTCCTGATTTGTCCGCTCTAACTGCCACTGTGATTGCATTGTATTGTATTCAGCTATCCATGCTTTATATACAAGAATCTGGAAACGAAGCACCTCTTCCTTGCAATTGAGCTGAAAATAGTGAAGTTGTAGCTATTGAAGCTGCAACTGTTAATACTACTAATGTTTTTAATTTCATAAATTTTTTCTCCATAATTTTAATTTCGTGAAAAGTATAAACCAAAACGGTTACAAAATATGATATTTAAATGAGTAAGTTGTATAAAATGGAGATAAAAAACACCACATGAAAACTCATGCAGTGTTTATAAGGTTATAGTGCAGCTTTTGCAGCATCCACTACTTTTGTAAATGCAGGAGCATCATTCATAGCCATATCAGCTAATATTTTTCTATCTAGTTCTATACCTGCTTTACCTAAACCGTGGATAAATCTTGAGTAACTTATCTCGTTTAGTCTACAAGCAGCATTGATTCTAGTAATCCAAAGTCTTCTGA
>JAUTBQ010196194.1:0-10042 GCA_032361185.1 Lepetodrilus ovalis | reverse complement strand
AGAGAGAGAGAGAGAGAGAGAGAGAGAGAGAGAGAGAGAGAAAGAGAGAGAGAGAGAGAGTAAGCGGGAGAGAAGGAGGGAGAAAGGCAGTGAGTGAGATGGAGAGCAAGAAAGAGAGAGAGAAAGAAACAGTGATATGGAGAGGGGAGAGAGAGAAAGTAAGATAGAAAGAGGAGGAGGGATGGAAATTGAGAAATGGAAGAAGAGAGATAGAATAAGAGAGATAGATGATAAGTGATGATGTGAAAAATATAGAAGATCAGCTTTACCAACAAAACACTGCAAAACAGTAAATTACAACACATGTATAATAAGAATAGTTTAAGAACATGCACACCAACATTGAGCCAAGATCATTATGCTGTATAATTCTCAGATGATCTAGTCCGAGATTACGAAACATTTTAGAGCACGATTTCATGATCATAAATCCCCATATAAAATTTGAGCTTCGGTATGAAATCAAACTCAAAAGGCTTCGCAATCTTGGGGCCTGATCTCTACAGTAATTATCTTTTTAATTACAGCTATTATTACAAGACAAAAACAGCCACCACACAGGTATTGAAACTGGAGCTGTGCATGTCCTCTAATCCTTCAGATTGTGTACAATTCACTGATGACCAAGTACCGCCGATATTGTCCATTGTTACGCCAATCAGATTATCGTGGGAGCTCAGCTGTTCCAAGGGCGTCAGTGTTAATGACATAATGTCTCTAAAAGAGCACTTCCCCCACCGTCCTGCTCCTGGGGGTGAGCTCCGACTTGATCTTATTAATCCCTATATCAAATATAATCCAAAGTCCTGTCTCAGAATCAAATTTTTTTCCAAATGGCCACGGTCGAGCGAGAGCTCCAAGGTCAACGTCTCATTATGTTCGGGTTCCAATGTTGTCACCAGTGGGATCAGGCTTGTACAAATTAGAATTGGAATTTTACAACTCGGATGATTTGATAATGTCAGATCGCTTTTGTTTGTTGGCTATCTAGCAACAATGAAACGAAGGACCTTTATCCTCGAGTCTGGCAGATATGTTTAAATTTCACAGAATTATGACAGTTTGCGACTTGAAAAGCATGTTTTATGTCCTTTAGGGGTGCTTTACGAGACAATTATGCATATTCTAAATTCATTTTTCTCCCAATTGCTTTTCATTATCGTGACGGACGGACTTGTTAAATATCCATATTTCAGAACTAATTTCCAAACTGTTCATTTCTTCCACATGAATTCTCATTCTTTTAAGAAATTTATGGGTTTAATTTGCAGTCAGCATTACAAAGATAAATCTTGGAAATTGATATCACTGTTCTAGATAATTTCAGACATACTTTGAATGACTGGTGTGTCATTTCCAGAGAAAATTCCATTTTGATAAAAGAAGAGAAAAGAGGATGTTCCCTGGAGCAAAATAATTTTTCAAAGGAGCGTGTAGAAATTTATGTCTTGTCTTCAGGACAGGATACTTCTTACATTCATCATTATATAAACCTTTTGTCAGATCACTGCTGATCACATACGTACACAGTAAATATTACAGGCAGCACATATCTGGCTAGATTAATAGCCTTACCTCTATTCTTCCGCCATTTCCTTTAATAATAGATTATTATTGCTAGATTTGATAAGGCATAGGCAAGATTAGCATCTCTGAAATTTAAATATTTGGAATATAATAATATTCTTTGAGCGATATGGATGACTATAATGTGACCCGATTATGCAAATATTTGATTTTAAAGACATTTCCTAAATGTACCATAACTCCCAATAATATACAGCGGACCCCCATTTATCCGGATTTCGGATATCCGGTTCCCTCGCTATCTGCATGGCTTTTACTGGGAACCAAATATTAGTCTTCCTATGTAAAATTACTCAAGACATCCGGAAATTCAGTTATTCGCACAATAAATGGGAATCGACTTTAGTTTCATCATAGGCTACTTGTAAACTGTCTTCTAAACTATATTACCAATTAGTTTTCAATTTGTTTTATATAATCATTGCTCTTCAGCAATACATAATAACTTTAGATAGGAATTAACATTGAATGTAATTATGTTTCCATCTCTGGTGTCATCTTGATGTCATGAAGGCCATATCTCTGAGTATTTGTCATGGCGTAATTGTTACATAGTGGTTGGTATGTACCCATAGGCATGTACCCACTTCTTCCTATCTATAGGCTACTGGGCTATAGGGTCAGAGGTCAGGGGTCAGAGGGGCACCAGATGGGCATCGTGGAGATACATGCATTATTAAAGATCATATCAGTGAGACACTGACACTTAGATTGAAAGGTCAATACAGCAGCGAAAACCTCTCTCACTCTCTTTCTCATCTCTCTACCTCATCATCTCTTTTTCATCTCTACCTCCACCTCTCTTTCTTTCTCATCTCTAGCTCCACCTCTCTTTCTCATCTCTACCTCCCCCTCTCTTTCTTTCTCATATCTACATCCCACTCTCTTTTTCATCTCTCTATCTCACATTTATCTCTCTTTCTCTGTCTCACTCTTTTCCCCTCTTTCATCTATTTCCCCCTCCCTCCCCCTCTTTTGCTCTCTCTTTCCTGCTCTCATTGTCTATTCCCCCTCCCTCCTTTCTATTCTCTCTACTCTCTCTCTCTCTCTCTCTCAAAGTCAATGTGATGCATATAACAAAATGTTACATATTATTATGACAAATTTGGAATGTTATTTATTAACATAAATAACTTTTACAGTAATTTATGAAGTGATAAATTAAATGGACATAATGTCTACCTAATCTACTGATATGTAATTTATGATATTTTACATGGCTAAAAATCCAATGGATTCCTGATAACAAGACATTAGCAGATTTGAAGCTGTCTAGACTGTTTTTAAACACATGTATAATTTTGACATTCATTGCGCATGAATAGCTAGTTCTCAAAAAATAAATCACTCAGTTGCCCTGCTATTGAATGCTGTGAGATAAAACAAATACTTAAAATGCAATAATGTTAAATCTGATGACGAACCAGCTTCACAAAGTGGTTGTAGTACTACATGCATTGAGAGCCAATGATTGTGTATTAAATTTTACAATCTTCAAACCTATTATTTTCTCTAGTATGTGTGAGTTATTGTTTAACATTGCAGCAGCAATATTTCATCCATACTAAACTTAGCAATACTAACCAATTTAACAAAGAAACTTCAAACTAGTCTTATCTTTATTGAGTTTCAATCTTCCCATTTATATACTGTAAATCATAAAATGTTAGCGTCATTAAACTTTAGCAACCAATGGATTATCGACCTATTAGTGTCATAAAATGTTAATGAGCTCGTCCATTTTGAGAAAACAATTTTAGCCGTTTCTTCATGTAAGTTTATCTTAAAATGCCATTGTGTAACACTGTTAGTAACAAATAGTATCAACAATAAGTAATTGTACATGTATGTACAGTAAATACTCACAAAATGTAAATACAGTGCACATGGACATTCATGGAATACTCTTTGAAAAATATTAGCGAATGAAATGATAACATTTCAGAGCAACTCATTAAATTTATTAAAGTTTTATGCTTACTAATATTTTATGATCTACTGTATGCTATTATTCAAATATTCACTTTGAGGTTATCATATATAATTCCCACTACATCGCTCCCACCCACCCTATGCCTTATGTCCTATATCTTCAGGGTATGTCTGCAGAATCATATCTATCTTCCTTCAAGAGGTATGCTCTAACTTAATTTGTTCTACTTAATTATGTCAAGCAGGGCAAGTAATTTGATTGGCTAGATATGTAGCAGTAGACCAATGGGAGACATTAACAGTTACATACATCAATTTGAATGCCCTAGGGGAGAGGTCATTATTCATTTCCCAATTTATATCTGATACAGGAATCCATGAATTGTTTATTAGAGTGTGGTCAATCTTGACCCTTTGTTTGAAGTCAGTAGTGGTCAAGCAAGAACACATTGTGCTATTAATTGGTGACAGATTGACTATAAAACAGGTGCTTGTTCTCGCGATGGTCACACCATTAAATTGTGGTCAGTCTGTGGCCAGATGGTAGGAGACGAAGTTGATTGCAGTAAAATAGTCTCGAGGGATGGAACTACAAATCCATGATTACAAATAACAATACTGATTTTGTACTTAATGTGGCAAAAAGTGTGTGTGTGTGGTTTTTTTTGTGTGTGTGTGTGTGTGTGTGTGTGTGTGTGTGTGTGCGTGCATGCATAGGTGCATGCATGTGTGCATGTTTATTTGATTGATTGAATTATTGCTTTACATTGCAGTGGGAATATTTCACTTGTATTTCTTGCAATGACACATAGAGGTAGAGAAAATAAGTGGTAGGCCTAGTGGTAACCAAATTTACAATTATAGTAGCCTAGGAAAGTTGCATGTGAATTTTGAAAACATTGATAAAGTTGATACAATCATGAAGATAGTGAATATAATTTTGTTAAAGTGTGAGTATCAGTAACAGAATAACACTACAATAAGGTCATAGTAAGAACAATTTAATATGGAAACCAATTTTGATTTTGAAATATAGTTGCAATGTCATAAAATAAAACAGCCATTAACTGCTTGAACACTTTTTCCTGGCATCAATGACAGGATCATGAACATATTGACTACAAACTACATCAGCAGAATGCATCAATGACAGGATCATGAACATATTGCCTACAAACTACATCAGCAGAATGCATCAATGACAGGATCATGAACATAGTGCCTACAAACTACAAACTATATCAGCAGGAATGCCATCAATGACAGACACGAGGCTGTGCTATAAACTCATTAATATTCTTGGGCCCAATATCTCCAACCGCAATGTTATTGAGGTGAAAATAAATATGACAACATTATTGTATTGTATGTTATCTTATTGAGGACAACAAGTTCCTGGCAGATATTAGTGATGTAGAAATGAATGATAACTTTATTGTATTTCATTATTAATATGTTATCTTATTCAGAACAACAGGTGCCCTAGCATGTAATTCCATCAATTGAGGATATGTTAGAATAGTCTGGGCCTCAGTTAGAGACATGTCAAAGTCTGGAAACATTAACCGCAGTTACTGGAGCCAAAATATGTGTCTAGCCCATAACTGTCTTTTCTCTGTTTGCGAAATGGCATTTTAGAGTTGTACGTTTTCATAAATTATCTATAAACTAACCAGTTCCAACTGCTTACATTGTATCAGCTTCGTGAAAATTGTCTATTAAGTAATTAAGTATGCGAGTTAATGAATATACATATAGACAGACATTATCAATAAGAATACTTTGCACCACATGCATTTCAATCATTCACATACATATAACATACCGTGTACAAATTACGACGAAGATAAACTACAATATGAGTCATTAAGATCAATCTGGTATCTCATTCTACATTTCGGGCTAGATTAATGTCCCTTGTAATCTGTGATTGCAGCCATTTTGGAAATCAAAGGCAGACCACTCACCTTTCATCTGGAAGAAGTTGAGAGTCTGGACTGCGTGCACCGTGGATGTGTTGTCCAGTGACAGCTCAAACTCTGGCGAGACTCGTGGTGCCAGTTCCATTTCCTTGTTGAAGTTGTGCTCCACATTGCTCACTCGGTCGATCAAACCCATTGACACCTGCAAACAAGATCAAACCTATTGACATCTGCATGTAAACAAGATCAAACCCATTGAAACCTGCAAACAAGATCAAACCCATTGACACCTGCAAACAAGATCAAACCCATTGACACCTGCAAACAAGATCAAACCTATTGACACCTGCAAACAAGATCAAACCTATTGACACCTGCAAATAAGACCAAATCTAGAGAAAACTGAAAACATGATCAAACTATTGATAGCTGAAAACAAGATGAAACTTTTTGACACTGGCAAATAATTATCTCCATATTGATAACTTATAAACGATATTGACACTGGCAGACAAGATATACAGTGTCCATGACATGTCCTTATATCATACTGAGTTGTCAGGAATATTATATTAAGTCAAGTCATTCACAAATACAGGTGTGATAGAAAATTTAACACTAATATTAGATCATAATATTTGAAATTTAATCAGCAACAACTTAACAAGTACTGGTAGGCATAATGGTATCATTAGTTCCTTAAGTCACTGTACTTTCAAAATCAGTCACAAGTTTTACAATGATGAGATGATCAACTAATTTAATTGAACAATTCAAAATCTATGTGACATGAAACAAAATTATATGTTACATTGTAAATTGAATTGTAAAATACTGGCATATTTTGTTCTTTGAAATATAGAAAAGTAAAATATTGAAATATAGGAAAATAATGAAATAAAAATGGCATCCACGTCTGAGCCTGTGGTTTATCTGAATCCATGCTGCATTGAAGGGCAAGTATGCAACAAGTATGCAAGCCATGAACCAAGGGAGATAACTGAAGTTACATCACACAACACTTCAAAGGAAAAACTTATCTGTGCATTGTGCACTGCATCAGTTACGTCTTACGCGGTCGTTGAAACTTAAATGTACACTGCGTGTAGTCAAATCAACACCAGCTTCTTCGGAAGGGTTAGAAAAGTAATTGCATCAAATGCAACACCTAAATTCTTCTTTGTCACTCGGGTAAAAACTTGCGCTGCATACTGCAAGATTGATGAAGTTCAAACATAGAAATGCCAGACTGCACCCGCTACCCTTTGCCCGTCTGCTTCCTACCATACATACCGCTGACACTGATTGGTGGAAATGTTTGCCTTCTACCCTGTGGGGTCTGTTGTAACAACCTGCACTGTTGACTTTACCACCAGACTAATCACCATACCACCACCATAATGACCGTTCTTACAATGCCCGATTCTATTCTAGAATTATGCTCTTTTTAAAACTTGTTTTCCTTTCCGCATTTGAAGCATTAACGGATCATTAGAAATATCACTTGACATCTACAGAAGCTTTTACGAAAGAAGGCAGACTGACAGTCAGGTGTGTATTTTAACATTTCACAGTTGTTCTTGTCATTAAATCTGGAGGCAGACAAAATAGTTGGCTTGTTACCACCTCCATTGGTACAACCAGAAGAAATGATTTCTTTTTTAAGGAACAAAGAATAGCTTAACCATGTCAAGGAATGTGTTCAGTTTAAGTACATTTAGCAAGATTTGTTTTCGAATACTACCAATAATACATAGTTACAGATCAATAATATAATCAAAATATTTACATATTAGAATAATTTGAAGCTAGTGTGTCTTTAATTATTTCAATATCAACATAATTTTGGTGAAATCAGTGTTATCTCTAAAATCTGGTGATTGTGCACATTGTGCAGTTTGGAAACACAACTTGTTAAATATGATAGAAAGAAAAAAGTAATTAATAAAATATGTTTGTAAACAATGTCTCAGTGCAAAAACTAAATGATATTAAATTCACCCACCATATTGGCAAGATTGCATGTGGGGGGTACAGATATACCATTTTACAATGGCCATGATACATAACAGCCATTACAAAACATCAAATATAGGTTGGGTTGTATGCCATATATGTATACAGATCTCATTCATACTTCAGCATTTTTTGGCAGAAAAAAAATACATCATCTCATTCATACATCAGTTTTTTTTGAGAAAAAAATTCTTCCAATTAGCCAACGGTGACAGATAAGATGGCACAGAGCAAGTTCACGATTGAACTTTCACCCCTCCCATAAAAAAAAAACACGACCGCCTAAAAGAACACACCACCCAGCATGGAGACAAACAAGTTGAAGGAACCATTTCTCAGTAACACCCACCATGTTCTCGCTCCCAGGCCTTAGATACGTCCCTGCAGTTCATCTTTACGATAATCGCCGCCCTACTCTGTCGCAATTCCGCCTTAATGAACTATTGACACAATGATCTGATTTCTGGTTCCTGTGTCATAATTACTATTCTGACACCCACCAAATTTGCCGGTGCCACAGATTGGCTTCTTTCATCCTGGGAACTGCAGCCGTTTCATGTTTGCACAACCAATGATCAAGTCTTGCTTTTTAGCAGAATCTGGTCAACGATATAGTGACCTATAGATCTGCAGATCTGACAGTTCTGTGACATGCTTTCATAATAATACAGTTGGGACCCCTTTTGAAGACTGAATTAAAGCTAGTCTTCCAATTCCTGTGTTTGATCCTGGGTTCTACGGTGACATTGATTTGGCTTGTGGCATACTGTACCGTATGACCACCTGCTCCCAATAGAATCATGCAGATTCGTATCTAGTACAAGCCTTCTGCAAAATATAACTAAACTTTCATTGATATTTGTTATTCTTTCATATTTTATTCCCATAACATGATATTGTATTGACAATAAGTGTTTATTATTTTTCAATATGTAACTACAGTGTCCCCTCGATATAACTTGGTCCGATACACAATGGATTCGGATATAAGACGGGGTCAGACGTGTATCACATTTTTATTATTGTTATTTCCCTGTAATATCGTATAAGGCGGGTACTATTACGCGGAGGGTATGTCATGGACCCCAACTTCGAGGGGACACTGTATTTTTTAACACTTTTTAAAGCCAGTAGCCTTTTGGGGCATATAAATTTAGCTTTATACTATTTTAACAACAAAGAATTTCTAAACATCTGCAGGCTCCACACTCTTCAAGAACTCGCAGAATCATTGAAAGAAGTACAACACCAGATTCCTCAAGTTGAGTTCTTAAATTTGGTAGAAAACTTTCCCCACGAAACATCTGCTGTTCCTTAATTTATTTTGTTCAGTATATATTAAACAACAAATTCTTTTAAACTAATAAATACTCATGTGTGTACAATTGTTGACAAACAGCATGACCCAACCATTAAGTGCTCTACCTTGACATATATCATGAAGGCACTTTTGTTAAGGTTAAAGATTAATGTTTCAATAACATCCATAGGCTACTTTTCTGAATGACAGCATTTCCTCAATATTGTTGTTATAAATCACAATACCATAATAAACAAGCATCACTGATGCCGTTAACATTGCACACGAGCAACCGGAACATTAGAAAATCATCTTTATTTTCTTTTTAAAATGTCAAAGTAAATAGGAAAACTTTCTTTTTGAATAAATACAGGAAAGATGTGTTTGTAAACGGTGCAAATGTCATGAAAGAAGTAGACAGTGAATTGAAAATATTTGTAAGACAGTTTTGATATGTAAGGGTATTAGTTCTGCTGTACATGATTGTTCGAGCATGTTGCCTAGTGATGTCTACTCATCACAGGGTTGAGTGTGATGTTGAGAGTTTACCATCTGTCAAGTCTGGACCGGACGTATAGGAGTGGGAAATAAATAAGACAAATCCATTCAGGATTGGAGATACTTCAACTTAGAAGAACGCAAAAAGTTGAAATCGTGCTGAGAATGCGAGACAAATTATGACCTTTTTTTAACCATTATGTGAGTTTAAGAATCCTACAAGGGATGTCCCCTGGTGAGCTAACTCGTATTGTGCAGATCACCGATGAAAAATATGCCTAATGCGTCGAAAAATACATTGTCGAAATGCCCGACCGTCTGAGAGATCCAGAAACACTGGAACATTCTCTCTGTGGAAGAGTTTAATTGTGAGAACCACGGAGACATCACAATAGGACAGATGAGAAATGGATACACTTATTGTGCGCTGGCTACACTCCAGTAACGTCTGATAAGCATAGTGCCAATGTTGCAATAAAATGTTGCGCTTTCCACGTTTATTGGTGAAATCTTTTTTGGATGAACAAAGGGACGCAGGAAGGAAATTATGGACATGATGAAATTCTAGTTTCATTTTCATGTCAATGAATTCAAATTAGGAAGAGCTTGTTGCAAAAATACATTTCATAAACTAAGTATATTCATATTAAGCATTTCAATTCCAATAAAGATCTTGAATATGTTAATGATTCAGGAAAATAGAAATACATTGCCCCCTCGATATAAGGATGTTCGATACAGAGCGGATTCGGATATAAGGCTGGGTCAGATGTGGATCCCATTTTTA
>JAUTBQ010196183.1:0-10042 GCA_032361185.1 Lepetodrilus ovalis | reverse complement strand
CGATATTGATAGGATGCACTGTCTGTAGAGTGGCACTACAGTTATCATCCTTGGTCTGTCAGTACCAGCAGGTGCTCACAGGTTTACTGCAACATTCAGCGCTACAGTTGTTGCGGGTTTCCTCCTGCCCTAAACTGACAAGTTGTGATGTTAGTGAAAGATTCTAGAAAGTGGCGATAAACCCCACTACAAAAAAATAAAAATAAAGGTTCTTTCACTTATATCACAGCTTGATAGTTTAGGGTAGGAGGAAACATGCAACATCTGTAGCTCTGAATGTTGCCGTAAACCTGTAAGGACCAGTTGGTATTAATGGTATTGACAGACCAAGAATGACAATTGCCTTGCTACGGTACAGACGGAACATCCTGTCATGGTAGTATCAGAAAGGCAACTTTTGTGAATACTGATGCCGAGCCCCCAGACAGGATTTAAACTCGGTGCCTATCATATTAATAGTACAACTACAATGACCCACATGTTATATGTTGTTCACAGGGTAAATATTTCTTTTTAATTTTTATTTTTTTTAATGGGGTTTAGAGTCGCTTTCTAGAATATTTCACTGAATATTGCAGTAAACCTGCGAGCACCGGCTGGTACTGACAAACCAAGGATGATGTTGCGCTACTCTATAGACAGTACATCCTATCAATATTGCATCAGAAATGTAACTTCCGCAAACATTGATGCCAGGCCCCCTGTGGCAGGATTCAAACTCGGTACCTTTCGCTCCGAAGTCCAACGTTCTACCACTGTGCTAGATCCTGCGGCCTGGTAGATATTTACAGTGAATGCCATAACCAGCTACTATAGATCGCAGTGGTTGTGGAACTTGTACAACTTTGGTCTAGCAACACTGCGTACAGTTTGCAAGATCTACTCACCTCAAACGTGTGAATCTTCCCATTACTCAAAGTCATTTCCATCATGATTGAAGGCTCCAAGACTCGATTCAACACACTGGCAATGAAACATACATAGATAACATAAATATTGGTATTTGATCATATGCTAACCGTATTATGCAAGTCAACTTTCATTTTCTTCTCAAAGCATATCACGGCACATGGTCTCCTGACAGCGAGAACACAACAGTCTGTGTTATACGCTGTCACACTATTGAGGAGTTTCACATGTTCAACATTATAAGGATTTTGCTTGGTTCATTATGATTATATTATTAGGTGATGTGTGCAGGCGCAAAACAGCAACATCTAAAACAGCTCAAGATATTCATGAAAAATGAATATTGAATTGGCAAAAATGGTACTAAATCGATTAGTAGGAAACGGCACCTTGACTTATATTTTAAGGAGATAAAGGTCTACTGCTTGGAATTTAGAAGATATCAATTGTTAATTGATAGCTTCTAAATTGAATATCGTATGCCATTTTGGATTTTGCTGTCTTGCACCTGCAGCCATTGAACTAATCAAATTCTGTATAATGCTGAACACACGATAACCCTCGTAGTGCGACAGCATATAACAGAATGTTGTGTTATTGCTGTCAGGAGAGCATGATCACGGCAAGACTAGCAGAGTAAGTACAGTCACCAAGTGGTCTACTACAGCGCAAGACAGGCTTTATCTTACTAGGTTTGACCCATCCTCACACCCCAGGCATACTTATTCAGCTTCTAGATCTTCCATGCCTTACACCCTCGCACACATCTAGCAGGAATCTTGCACAAACAGCTAATCAATGAAATCATTTTCCCTATGAAATCGCTGCAATAATCTATCCAATGAAATATATGTTATTGTTGTTCTATTTATGGCTCCAATAGACTGATTGTGCAAGTTTCTAGCTGTGTGCCAGGGTGTACGGCATGGAGAGTCCAAAGTGGAATAAGTACCCCTGTGGTCATCCTCGAAAACCCAAGCTATTGTGACTCCACTACCTTCCGCCAAATACTCCGTTTTGGTTTAGCGAGATCCACAGTGAATGTATTAATAAATTATCTAGACACGCCTGTGTTGCGTGGGCTCTAAATATATATCGACCAATCCATATGCAGGGAGATAACTCTGATATATTTAGAGCCGACGCAAAAGAGTCGTGTCTAGATAATTTATTAATATATTCACCATGGATTCCTGTATGTATTTAAGTAAATGCATCGTACCTTGTAGAAATGGCCACATCAGCTCTCCACCTAAACACTTCTAAACTTGGAAGACATGGATGACTTTTTAAAGCATGCTTGTCAATGTTTGGTCGCCTGAAACAAATAATGTGTACCATTAAAATGCTGTTTTTACCCTGTAATTAATTACAGTATTATAATTTGAACACGAGAAAATAATTAAATATGTAGCAGTTCAAATTATTAGAGAAGTACAAAAATTGGAAAGGATTTGTGTTCATATAATTAGAGACAACCAAATTAAAGTACAAAATATGGTTATAAATGTAATACTAGTACTAGTAGATATAAATAAAGGAATAACAAAATATATAAATAAAACAAAACAAAATTTGAAAAGGAGTTTGTGACTTAAAAATTTATATTGCAGTAATTTAGAAGGTGTGATAATTAGAAATCTCAAATTTGTTACTAAAATTGATACTTGAACAATATCAGTTTTACTTACCAGTCATAAATTCAGTAATAAATTAACACTCTTTATGACACCCACTATGTATAACACATGAGAAGTCTCAAAATAATTAACACACCTGTTACCAAATACCACACTTGCAATATCTGTTTGGAATTCTTCAGGAATGCTGAAAGGAAAAACAAAACATAGATTATTATGACAATGACAATATAATTATATACAACTTGCACAAGCAAACAATCTTGTCGTTCTTAGATCAAGTTTTCAATGTTAATGAATACTGATGTAAGTTGTATTTATATCACTGTATCACCCGTCAACAATCAAAATAACTAATATACATGTATTACCATTCAGATCTCTAGTTTTATTTTCATACGTTCAACCTAATTACTTCCACTATATTTTAGTCCAAGTGAAACCACATTTATCATGTGACACATGTAATGACGAGTATCAATGGCCATTCAGTATCTCGACCAATCAGATTCCTAGAATTTTATCTGAAAGGTAATAAATTTCAATATCCACCCCTCCATGCCCCCTCAATATAAACACGTCATACTTACTTTAAATCTTGTAGGTCTTCTTTGAATAACTGAAAAATTTAAAATAAATGCACATCTCTTGTCTAGTTGTTTTACTTCCAACCTTTCCAAAAACCTTATAAAGCAAAATGTTAAATACCTAGTTGGTGAATAGAACAATGATAACATGTATTTCATTGGATATATTTATACGGCAATTTCTCGGGAAAATGATTTCATTGCCTGGTTGTTTGCCCCTAGATGTGTGCCAGGGGTAATGTATGAAGTGTGGACATAGTACCTCAGGTGCGAGGATGCTGCTGACCATAAGATACCTCTTTGATTATGGGTATATGGTCAAGGATGGCTTAGTCTCTCTTGCAGTAATTTAGTAAACCTACTAGCAATGCCTCATACAGATATGATTAATTCATTTTACGAAGTTGTCAACATCCTTTTTACTAATTCAAGTATTAGGACAACAATTGCATAACACATCACATAAAGGTCTACGTCATCGGCGTAGTAACTGATTTGGGTGTTGATGCCGATACCTAGAGTTGTTTCAACTCCTTTTCTTTTTTTAAATTGGGTTTTAATTTACAGCGCTGCTTTCGAGATTCTTACATTCATATCAAAGTGTTTCAAACTGAACCACTATATATGAGAAGTCTGATGACCTACTACTAAACTACCAACACCAAGTTTGTGTCTTCGAACATGAAAGGAGATGGCTGAAGAATGTACCTCCATTTTTAACGATGCATGTGGATGTCGGAGGGCACATTTCAGGAGTGTATATAAGCCAGTGTAGATGACAGTTAGCAGTTCCTCACTAGTTCCATTAGATGCCATGTCTTTCATCGTCTTGAATTCGACGATATCACCCTCCATAGTAGCAACAACCACTGGAATTTAAATAAAATAGCTTGTTACCAATTCACTTGTTACAAGTGAACATTAACTAATGTTAATTAGCACTATTTTTGTGTGTTGCTAAGATGAAAACTGATGAATGCAACCTAACTTTTAAAACATTCATTGCAAATTATTGAGTATAAATACTGAAAACAGTACTTTTTAAGAGTTTCCTGAATATTTCCTTTTCAAGCTTGGCCAATGGTTTGACGATAGCCTTCACTTCTTGTGGAATTCTGGCACCGATGAATGGTGTTCTGTCTGCTGCGGCACTGGACTTGTCTCCAGAGCCTGTGACTTGGATGATCGACATGTTGCCACTGAGTCAGTGAGTGATATACTAGCTAAGGCTATAAATGAACATTAATTTGTCGAGTGTTTATGATAGTCAGTGTACAATGTCATTTAAATGTTGCATTTCTGACAATTAAATCATGCCACTCTTTCCTTGGGCAAAATAAATATATGACATAAATATCTCTGTCATAAAATCGAACTATATAATTAACAAATCTTGCCAAATTTAGCAAATAATTATCATTGCATAGCACCAGCCCTGCCCACTTTTGAACCCGGAAGAGCTCCTAATTCACTGCGTTCCTACAAAATTAGGAAGAAAAATACTGAGAAAATAATATTTCGCTATATTATGGAGTGTAATGTTTAAAGTAAAATGCTGTTTATTACAACAAGAAATTAAATTTGTTTTCTGTAAGATAAAAGTTACTTATTGATTTGGAGCTCCTCGCACAGTAAGTTGGAGCTTATTGCACTGTAAAAGATACAAACTATACACTGTAAGGAGTTTAGCATACCGTGCGAAACTACGATTTGATCAACAATATGGCGGAATCCAGTAGGATTGCGAGGTAAACCTTTGTCGTTTTGTAATCAGTTATTTGGAGGGAATATGTGTGCGATGTATTCCCCATTCATAGGAACTGTTGCATGATTAAAAAGGAATGCATCCACAACAGCGCTGCAGTTTGTATTGCAGATGTTTTCTGGATAGTTGGAGATGCTCGAAAACTGAACACATGATACACCATACAGTCACCAACCGTACTAGCTCGTGACCGAACGTGAACATGTGGAGTTATTTAAAATATATGCAGTTATCATTATTTTATATTCTTGTAACTGGTTATGCACTGTTCAGTTAGATTTATACTCCATTCACACCAAAGTTCTAATCCTATTGAGAATTGACTACTTCGATCGACGATCGTGGTCTTCGAGAATATGAAATTAATTTATACCCACATCACGCAGTGTCCATGAAAAAAAGCCAGGGTATGATTTCCGCCCGCATCCCCCTCCCTTTTCTTCCATTCTATGCATGTGTGTGTTCTTTTATCACATACAGCGATATCTGTGACATTAGAATAATGCAATTTTGTAAGGATACTGATTTTAACATCATTGAACATGGCAAAACATACATGCACAACTCGAACTCGCATATCTGCAGGGATAAATCCAATATGGATTCTGGAAACTGGAAGTCACATGGTATAATCATTCGGACGACATTGGCCAACCAACGGAACTGAGCGAGCATTACCGATTGATGTTGTGATGTCACGTATATTAATGTACGTTACTGTTTGAGCAGTAGATATTTTTTAGCACTTTTGTCCCCACTATACTATGTAGCATTCACTTCATGGTATAGATGTAGCATCATCTTGTAGATACAGCTGAATATACATAGTGTATGTGCAGTAGATATGGACAGAGTTATCACTTACGTTGTTGCTATGTTCTGACCATCAATACTGCTCCATGGCTAGCTACGGTTCTGTAATGCCATCATCACAAATGGGTGAAAGATTCCTGCAGCGACGTTAAACTCCAGGGGCTATATTTCATCACAGCAAATGTCTAATTTTGGCATCCAATTTTCGTAAGCAAGCAGGAAATCTTAGAAATGTAAATTGGTATAATTCAATTAATTGGCATTGTTTCTTTAGACTCTGTGTGTACATCTGAAGTAGGCAGTTACCTTATCTATAGGTGCCTCCACATCTAGATTGGCCTGAATCCAACTTACTGAATTTGCATTTGGTAATTAACATTGGCTAGACCGGTCCAACTTTGGTTGTTTGCACCATCAAATCGAGCTAAACGTTATTTTATGCATTGTTTTAAAAACGGCATTTTGGACAGATCAGCCAAAGTGGCCTGGTTGGTTGGTTGGATATAGACTTGTTAAGTTGGTCTGAGATTGCTTTAAAAACTTGCAAGTGTGAATGATTAATGCACGTTACCTCCTTACCGGTGTTCAAAATTACCACTGGAAGCTTACTGGCCCGAATAATGATGCAAATAACAAATGTTTACAAAAATACATGAATTTCTACTGCCAATGTGAACAAATTTTAGCACCAATTTTCAATAAATGTTTTGCTATCTGGTCTTGTGTTTCAGCATGCGTATGCAGGACAACAACAGCCCAGTGATGAAGACCATGATTGTCTTCAGCCTCGCTATGGTTACCTGTCCTATATTTTCCTACTTCTTCAGTAAATCATTCATTTTCGAAGGTGAGTGAATGGCTCATTGGATTTGGTTAAATTATAGTTTTGATCCACTTTCAAAATCATGGCTTGTTTGGTTTGTGTGTGCATGCTATAGATGCTTGTACCATGTGCATTAGTCTGGATTTCCAATAGCTGGTGGCATGGTGCTAGCTCAAATATCCCACCACAATTATAACTTTCTCTGACAAGTTATGATTCTGAGATTCTTTTATTTTATTTTTAATGCTAAGGAGCATGGCTATTATACCATGCTCTCCTGACATCGATAACACATCAGTCTGTGTTATGCTGTCACACTATGAGTGGTTTTGTGTGTTCAACATTATAAGCAATTTGATTGGTTCAATTCTTTTCAACTGACACCATTCAAAATATTGATGAAAACAGAACATTGAATTGGCAGAAACAGTACCAAATTGATTGGCAGAAACGGTACCTTGACTTATATTTAGGAGGTAAAGGTTGTTAATTGATAGCTTCTAACTTGACTATCGTGTACCATTTTGGATGATGCCGTTTTCAGCCTGCACCCATCAGTTAATAAGAATTGAACCAATCAAATTGCTTATAATGTTGAACATACAAAACAATTCTTGTAGTGTGACAGCATATAATACAGACTGATGTGTTATCGCTGTCATGAGAGCATGGGTTATGACATGGTCATGGATCCTTTCACTGATTTAACCATTCTTCAGAGGTGGTTTGCTGGGTAAATCAATCTTTATTCTAACATAAATGTAATGTAGAAAGGTAGTCATGGTAGTAGTGAAGGAAGTTGTTGATAAATGCTTTCATGTGTCATGACATGATCAACTTTGCTGAAAAAGAAACCATGATGTAATCCAATTTCAATATATTTGAGGGGTTTATGGGGGTCATTTGAAATCTGCAATGTTAAAGGTATCTATGCGACCCCCTGAAAATTACAGATTTGACCATAATAGATAATATTGGAATTATATTTATCAGAGAATGACCCCCTTACCAGTATTATTTTCTGGTCTTCTAACACTGTGTATATTGAAGTTTAAGACTGTTTCTTTCCTTTTCAGGTGTGCTTGGTATGCCCCATGATAGTAGTTATTTCTATGCAGCAATAACATCGATCGTTGTGGTGCATATAATTCTGGCCATGTTTATATACGTGGCATGGACAGAAGACTCTAAGCCATCTCCACCTTTCAAGATTGACTAGTCCCAGTGATACTGAACACGCATCATCTTCATGCTCATCATTCTGTATTATATCAGAGTTTTGTGTACAGTGCTTCCTACCCTGTGGTAAGGCAACAGTCCGCAGTTTTCATCATGTAGCATCAGGAATGAAGACTCCACCATGGGATTACTTAAACCGTGTTGGAAAGATAGGAATGTATTGGGTTTTTTTAAATTTTGGTTGTAATATTTGCAATTTCTTCTTGAAGAAACAGAATGTGTTATATACTTTGACATTGATTTACTTAATTTCGGTTATGGAATTTTCTTGTGTTTTTGAATAATATGTGACAATATACTGATGTCAGGTAATGTCATGCCACTATCAGATATTGCTACACATATTTTTAATGAGATTTCTTTGAACATTTAAATTATGATTTCAATATACTGTGTGCATGTATTTGTACAACATTTTTCTTTTCAGTCCCATATTTCGTATTTTTTATTTTTTTTTCCAACCCAGGGCTCCAGACTAGCATTTAAAGTTATTTGCCTGCAGGGATAGTCAGGGCGAATTGCAAATTGCTGTATGTTAAAATTATGTTGCACGCAGTGCATCCTACTTCCCGGCACAGGCACAGGCGAGTCCACGAAAACCAGCGATTGCTCGGGTGACACTTTCTGTCATGCCATTTTCCGCAATGCGTCCAAGATTATAGGCGTCTTCGCTCCCGCACCTTTCCGTTTCGGTTTGGCATCTTCAAACTGTGCCATCGTCTACATAACAAACTGGCCAAAATGCTAACGAGCAAAAGCTGCCAGTTTCAAGCGTAAATCCTTCTGGGTATGTGTTACAGTTATACGCCAAATGAAAGGTAGATAACTCTGATTGAACAATCATTGCATATGATGAGCTGTAGCTGTCTAGAGGAGACAACTATTGTTACCTTGTTAACAATACTTTACCACATAAAACAATACTTTAACATGCCCCTGTACATCAGACATATGTTAGTCTAGAGCCCTGGTAGACCTTTCTATGACTTGTTTGTATATATTGTATACATTTTTCATCTCGGGGAAATTATTTACTATTTAATGTCATTCCAAATGTCACATTTTAATGTCTGCTATGATTGGTGTGAAGAAATCATGCACTTTTAGAAATAGTAATTCCCCCTTTTTTTTTTATATATTGCCCATCATTTCCACTGTGACATCAAACAACACGTCACTCATTCACTCCACTTTATTCAAAAAGGTTTCAGTACCATTACCAATATATACCAGTTGACAGGGATGGAAATAACAGCAGTACACTAGCCTGGGCCATTCCTCCCAATGCTAAAGGTATAACATAGGGGCTAGTAAAAGCATGTCTTTTTGTAAGCATTTCTTATTTGTATCGCCAGTCAGGCTAGTAAGTTTTAGAGGTAAGTTTCTATCACTTGTTCACCTATCATTGGATTTTGACATGATTCTTGTATTTTTTCACGTGGCATTTATTAAGCATGCTATTTAATGTTGTATCATTGTCAATATTTCTGTGTCGACATGCAATTACCAATTTTTTGCTCTTCAACATCTTGTAATATAATTTGGCAAGCTGCAATATAAGAATGAACAAAATGCTGTCTTTATGCATGTGCTTGATCTATAACAAATGACCTACATATAACATTTGATCAGAATGGGTTATTTGGCATACCGGTATGTATAACCAGATAAACATCATGTACATTCATACAATTATCAAGTTTTGATAAGCCAATGTTTGCAAGTGTATTGAAACATTTATATGCTATGTTGGCGGTATAGGTGTCCTTCCATGAACCAACACATGAGAAAAAAGGGTCTTGAAACCCTAACACAAATTTGCTTAAAAATATACATGCATGACATAAAGACTAATTAAATACACTAATATTTTGAGACAATATATGTAATGCAGGGTAACAAAATAGACGTTGTTTGTAGGCAGACATTTGATGATTAATGTAAAATTGAGGTGTATATATTGATAATATATAGTATGTATGAGTATGTATATATTTACATGCTTTATGGATGTTCATAATAAAATTAAGAAATCCTTTTCTTCTTCTTCTCGTTTGTTCACACCTCTAAAATATTGAAAATAGCATTACATGGTTGTAATTTACATTGTACAATAAAAAGTAATCAATGCTGACTAGAATAAAAAAATTAGGTAATAGTGGTTTGTAGTGGCTTTCTAGAATAGAATGTTTCACTAACATCACGACTTGTCAGTTTAGGGCAGGAGGAAACCCGCAACATCCGTAGCGCTGAATGTTGCAGTAAA
>JAUTBQ010196172.1:0-10042 GCA_032361185.1 Lepetodrilus ovalis | reverse complement strand
AGCTCTCTTATCCACTAAGAGAGTGGTAGCGCTCGCTTTTCCGATAGCTAATACACTGCTAAGAGAGCGCTACCAGTCCCTTTGTAGATAAGAGTTTCGTGAAAGGATACACAGTCTCTTAGTGGATAAGAGAGCTTTGTGAAAGGATTCCCTGTACTGCATTTCATCTCTGGCCATGCCTTTGTTTTGAAATAATTTCTTTCTTCTCTAGGATGATGTAGCTTACATGTATATTTCTCCATTTCTTCTATTACAACGTATTACTGTTTGGTCCATGTTTTAACTTCATGGCAGGTAATACATGTATTGAATACCATGGGGTTCATATCCAGTCGTTTTCTCCACTTTGTCAACATTCAAAAATGATAAATTCTTCGAGTCCCAAGAAGAAAAGACAACTCACAATTCAAGTATTTGACAATGCGCTTTTATTTACAGATAAAGAACGAAGCGCGTCTCATTTCAAGTTCAGCAAATAAACATACATTAAAAGTTACATCTTTGCGCCTGTGAGGAATAGGTCTTCCTCTACTATAACACATGCAGCTAACTCAATGGGAAAGGTCGACTTGACCACAGATTTACGTGTGGGTATTTTACAGCTGCTTCAAATGTGGTCACAGAACATGGTTGGATATTACAAAATACAACCGTGAACATGCCAAAAATAAATTCATTCAATATCCAATATCAATTAAATAAACTTATTCAATACAATTGATACAATTGATCAATATTCCATTAATTTGAATCGCTTTTTCAATTTATATAATATGAAAAAAATAAGAGAAAAAAACTAAATTTTAGAATATCTGAGAACTGCCGTAAAATAGTGTCACGTGAACCTGTTGCCATGGTGACCTGACTCAGCAGGTTTTACCAGTCATTACCTTATCTCCCAATGAGACAGACACTGAGAATAGGAAATGTTGAGATTAGAAATTCTGAAATAAATTAGATAAGAACAAAATACCTAGATTATCGAAAGAGAAGAAATTGTTTATGGTACATCACTAATGAAAATGGGTTGATGAGCAGACGCTACCATAATACTGGCGAGATTGATAACACAAGGGATGAAACTTAACTAATATCAGACTATTACTTAAAGATCAAACTTATGGAAGTCTGTTTGTAATAAAAACAACATATATGTCTTCCAACATTCTGACATACTAATTAATGCTTTCCAAAATTTAATAGATATAAATAATTGTTCTAGTCAACCATTAGATATATGAAATTGAAATAACTGTTAAACAACTTTGATTTTATTTCAATATCCATTCTAACACAAGCTTTGTTTTAATATTTTATGATTGAGAGGTAAATGTTCAGTGATTCATTCTGCGGAGAAACATAAATATATCGTGGGTGTCGTTGAGAACTAACAATGTGCATGTACGGGGATTGACAGTGAACAGGGCACGTGATACCTACACGACTATCAAATGTATAGATGTCTGTGGATAAGTGGATAGATCCACTGGAGATGTAGATGAGCATTTAGGAGATGTTCTGATCGTTGTAATGACACCAGCGGATAAACAGTCGTAACGCTCGCAAAGGGACGCGACTGTTGTCTTCATTGGAAAATACCACTATCAAATGAATATCACAAAGACATGATCTTCGTGGCTATTACTATACATAATGTAACATAACAATTTACTAACATTTGTCTAGAATTTGTTACTTGATTTGTTAATACATGTACAGCTCTTGCAATATCAGAATGACAGAAAATCTTGTGAACGTATACTGAATAATATTAAAAATTGAAGTAATATGGTTTGATTAGGAACATTCATAAATGTTGTACAAGATTTGTATGAAAATAATTTCATCATTGAAATTTCATATCTAAATGATTTCTAACTGAAAATTGACCATCCGCTAACCCTCGAATTTCTTTCTCACCATAAAATCATGTCAAAACTGACAAATTATGCCATTCAAATCCAGTGCAAAGGAAACATTAATGACATATTAGGGAATTGTAAGATAGTCTATCTAACTGGATTTAACTACACATGTTGACACTATATGTATACAAAACAGTGGAAAGTTTGAAACATGACAACATTCACGTTTTGCTGTACATGGATGAACACTACAAGGGAGATAATTCCCATTTCTTATAGCATGACATACAGGCAATGTATAATTTATACAGATGCATTTGTCCATATAGAAAAATATATGGTAAAACATTTATATTATGTCTAATTTGTCTGCGTTGATACAACCAGAAATAGTTGTCTCCAGAGATGAATGACAGAAAGAATGAATGAATTAGTGTTTTACGTCACCTTGGGAATTTTTCACCCATAGGCAACAGAATAAACCACACTTTATAGATGTAGTTGAAAAGCAGCAACAATTTACTGTTTCCTTTCACTACACACCGACGTATATAATGCTTCTTCATAATTACTTAGCGAAGTAAAATAATTCCGCTATCATACATTTCTGGAGGTATTTCTGTGCGACTCATGAATTATGTCACAAGAGCATTAGTTCACAACCAACGAATGACCAACATTATCATTTATCTCCTAGACCCTGTTGCACGAAGCAATTTTAGTCTCGTCCCAAATTAACGATAAGAAAAAAAAGAAAGTCATACTCGTTTAAGCCCTGAAGTCGATGCAGATTTAAATGCACTCTGTAGAACACCTCCACAACTGTGAGGCATTGCACAAAGAATTGCTAACTAATTCGACTGGACATCTATGTATAAAAACAGTTATCATCAGCTAACATTGTTTTGTGCAAGGGAACCTTGTCCCTGCACAATGTTTCCTTAATGAATCACAATCTTTGATAAATTTACCTACTTTGTATTAATCTTATAAACTATAGCAGACACTTCCAACAATTGTATATTACATATACTATCATCACTAACTTGACCTATGGTAATGAAGGTGAAAAATACATTTGAAAAGTCTCAATTTCTGGGCCCAAAGTCATCTTGAAAAACCACCTACTTTCATGATGAATAAAGCTATGTTATTTGCTCATGTCACATTTCTATAAATATAATAAATGTGTTCAAAGAAAGGAGAGGAGCTATCTATATACATGATAATATATACACAGTTATTGACGTAAGTGTTTTTCTCTCATATACATGTATATATTTAATCTGGATGCGCTCTGCTGCTACATTGAGGTTTTAATTTATTACCTAAGAAAGGACTTAATTTTCCAACCATATATCTAAATAATTAATTAATATTGGCAGTCATTGTTTAATATGATTTGATAACAGAAATCAGCAGTGTCTAGTGTTAACCATGTAAATGTTAACAAAAGACATAACATTTATAGTTTCTATAACACCTATATACAGTGACATCTCGTGCAAGTCAGATTTAGTAATAGGATTACAATCTTGGAAATATATATCACAAGAATGAAGAAATTGATTATGCCTTTAGACTGTTTCTACACTTATAGAAATATAATGTTACTACGGTAAAAATTACTTTGTAATTCCTGCGCTATAGATTCACTAAATAATTGTCTTAAACCTCAATTTTCTACAGATTACATATATAAGATTTACTTGATAAAAATCTATTGGTCTTTTGCTGAACAATATATATCTAATAGTGAAGTCAGCTCTTATTAAATTGCTGTAAAATAATGCACTGCTGCTGTTGAACCAACAGTGGCAATATTTCCTGCTGATGTTAATGCTATAGATTGTATGTACATGATGTTGTTTATCTCCTGCATGGCATAATTGACATAAATACACAGGGCACACTTCCACGAAGCAACATTAGTCAAAGTTTGTCGTAAACTAAAATGTGTACAAGATCCCAAACTACCATCCATTGGGCAGTATTTGGTGTCATGTGACATGACATGATGGCTGCAATATGATGTAGTATCGCACAAACGGCTATTTTCAGCGTACAATAACCTTTGACAAACACCGCCTGTGAAAGTGGGCTGAGAACTGATGATGGCGAATCTCATGAATGATTGCCGAATACAAACATGGACAGACATTACGAGGATTTACAGAATAGTGCAATGAAAAAATTAAGCTCAATATTCATTGAAAATGGCAAACACTATTTATGCGTAGTAAATAAAATTGTCAAGCATAATTTGTATATATTTGGCACAATGGTTACATTTATGTGCTAAAATGTTTATTTGCCATTTTCAAACACAAAAAAAATTAAATAACATAAACCTTGTTAAAGCTCCAAGTGTGGTATGAATGACTGATAAAAATAATGTACAGTGATTTAAATCTTTACTTATATTATTCTACTTTCAGCATCTTAATGTTAACATCCTATTGTACTTCAAAGTATCGTATATTTAATAGTTAGTTGAAAGTGGAAAGACAGATCATCAATCACACGTTGTATAACCCAGAAAGGGGAACTAACTCTAAAGCATGGTATAGTCATCGGAAACTCGAGAGAATATGGAATTATTTAATAGGGAGGTCTGTAATATCACTGTTTTTCTTCAACAAACAAACATGCACTAACGAAAACCACATACACTAGTAGACCTGTACGCAGATAGACAGCAATATATACATATAATTAAATATAATACAGCTCGTTAGCATAATTAACGCAATAATGATACTCGGGTCATGTACAATAATAGCTTACAAATTAAATACACAGATCGACAACGCAATTGGAGAGTAGACTACACAAAGACTAGTAAAAAGTGTGTTTTAAACGATGCGTTGAAAGCTTTCAATCCCACAATTCTTAGAGCAACTACCTTGTGACCTACTTACAGGAATGGAATGGTTTCCTAACCTTGAACTTCAAATATGTAATGCTTTCCAAGAACCATCATCATATAATATGGAACGTTAGTCCAAGAAATATGTCGTGCGTTCTCGTCAAAATGTCAGTGGCTTGCACAAAAGAGGATATAATGGTTTTTGGCAAGATATGAATCGACTTTTCAATAAAAATCAACATTTGACTCGGTAAGCTAGTAAGTGTATTGATGGAATATAATTGCAATAAACCTGCATGTTTTAATGAAATGGTTTCCAGGACCCAAATGACCTTATGTTTAAATTAAATTTCTTGTTTTGTCGTAATGAAATAGGTACAAATTCTGTTCAATCCAGTAATAGATGGTGATAATGGATGAAGTTTGCTCCAGTTTTCTCGTGGCGTTGATCAGAAAGATCGATCCTCCAACCGAACTGTCCTTGCAGGTTCTATATATACAGGAACACCTCGTGGAACATCTCCACACAACACACAGTACGTGTCCACCATAGTGTTGTCGTACGAAACTTTAAAAAAAAAAATACAATGTCTGAAGTGGGATTTCAGCATAATTAAACATGGCCGACATGGAACACGTTTCCATGACAACTGTCATTTTAGTCACGCTTGAGCAGTGTAATTGTGTAGTAAATATCAGCTGTCAGTTCGGGTTGAATCAATCACACGATTTCAACCATTGTCAATCTGTCCTGTAGAACACAAATAATGATCTACAACTCACGTCCATATTCAGTAACATATGGTCATGGCCGATAACGCACACCGCCACTACAATATGGCTTCTACTCAGTGCATACAGTCTTCCCTAAGTGTTTGAAAAATAGCGACACTGAATTCATGACAGCCATGATGTGTATTACACGATACCATGGCTATGTCCACGCACAGTAAACCCTTATATACCTTTGGTTTCACAAGCATTAACACATTTATTCACACTCTGAATTATAGCACCCTAAAGGCTGTTGCCTCCCTTTGTGGAGCTCTTCAGCTCACCAGGGAAGCAAATGCACAACCATGGAGTATGGCAACGAGAATGAGACTCGGTCGCTGTCAAGGTCACGTGATATGTGTTTCAGTCTGACTAGCACGTCGCACAGACTGCACTTCCTGTAGAGGATTCTGGGACTGTATTAACATACTGGTACCGTTATTTGGCTCAGTTTTTCGTCTTTTGCGTTGTAACCCATGTTCTTTCTTTGGAGGAACATGTGGATCTCTCGGAACGAGGGTCGTTCACTCTCTAGCCGATTCCAACATTCGCGCATTAAGTCATAGATTTCCTTTGGACAGTTTGGAGGTTGCGGCAAGTAAACTTGAAGGTTGTCATTACGGTAATAATGACCGGCGTTTTCAATGACTTGTTCGTCTGTGAGCACATCGAACGGTTGATCCTTGGCAAACGTTAATACTTCCCATAGTGTGACGGCGAATGACCAAACATCTGTCTTGGAAGTGAACTTGCCCTGTAAAAAATAAAAACCAAATGGAAACCGTTCTCTTATCCATATTAAATCATTCAGATTTTTTTTATAAAATGCCATTTGTGACAATAACTAGATTGCAAAGTAACTTCCAAATTATCAAGAAAATAAACCAAAATTTAATGTAGCATATGTACATACCATTACTCCTCATAATGACACAATGAATAAACAGAATTGTAAAACATAAACATATTTTCCTGTCAACATATCAGCAATGAAATGAAATAAAACATATGAATGTATTTTCCTATCAACATATCAGCAGTAAAATGTTAAAAATATATAAAAGTATTGTCCTATCAACACACTAGCAGTAAAACGTAATTAGAAAGTAGTATTTTCCTAACAACTCACCAGCAGTATGCTTTCCCAGGCCATCCAGCGAATGGGGAGTACTGCCCGGCCCTCGATCCGGTAGTAGTCCGCGCTGTACAGCGACCTGCTCATGCCGAAGTCCGAGATTTTAATCGTGTAGTTTGTGCCGACTAGACAGTTCCGTGTGGCCAGGTCTCGATGAACCATGTTGAGAGATTCCAGATATTTCATCCCAGAGGCGATTTGAGAGGAGATACAGATCAGGCAACCATAACTGTAATCAGAAACATAGATATAATATCTATATAACATAGATATAAAATAACATATAACATAGTAATAATAAATATGTATAAATAGTGCATCATTATATTTACCTTTCAATAGTGAGTGACTATGGAGTTTAACGTCGCTGCGGGAATCTTTCACCCAATTGCGACGAACCTTTCAATAGTACATACGGACTAAAAAAATATTGGCAGCAGATGGATTTGAACTCTTCGACATTCTGTATGTCAAGTAAACATTGTAACAGTTATGTGTGAGTTCCTGGGAATCCTTGTAGACTGATATAATCCCCAGGGAGTCGAGATGGAAAACAAGAGCACACTGATCCATTGACCTGGGTAATAATGTAGCATTTTGAGCACGCTTTCGAGCATGGATTCGGCACAATATAGATGAAAATGCACACATTATTAGTATTATTATTATACCTGAGAATCTTGGCGTTGGTTGCCTCAGCAACGGGGGACTCAGGGACGTGGTCCAGGAGGAACTGGTTGAGGTCGCCGTACTTCATGTACTCCACGATCATACAGAGCGGCTCTTCCCGCGTACACACACCCAGGACGCGCACGATGTTGGGGTCCTTCAGCTGGGACATGATCTTGATCTCCTTGTGGAAGTCCGATCTGGAACCACAGGAAGAGAAAACTTTGGTGATAATCCTACCAGAATTGGAACGACCTTGTCAAGGGTTCTGAAGCCTATTTACTAATTTCTGCTCCAGTCAATGAGTAATAAACTATTTAAGCATGTCTACAGCTGAATATCTATGGTTATTAGGATATGATCTTTGCCTGTTGAACATCGGCAATTATCTGAGAAAATATAATACAAGGGCCCCGTTCCACAAAGTGATCGAAGATCTATGAAAGTCTTAACTCCCGTACACTAACATGGAGGGATAACTCTTGCTGCACTGCGATCGTTCTGTGGAACTGGGGCCAGATTGGAAGCGAGATCTTACCGAGCGCGGTCATCGGCGTTGGGTCTGAGCATCTTGACGGCCACCAGCATGGAGCGGTTGTTGTTCCTCGTCATGGTGTAGTCGTCTCCCAGGATGTCGTTGATCCTCAGCGCTTCACAGAGGTGCACCTGGCAAGACGTAAAAAAAATCCGGGGTTGAGTGTATGACCCAAGAGTACGACTAACCCAGTGGCATTGTATTCTAGATACAAAAAGTATTAAGTACTCTGAGAATGTAAAATTTGAATTGAAGATCAAGAAATATTTTAGAAGAAGACGCTCACCTCTCCAAACTGTCCTTCGCCAAGAACCTCCACGAATCTCAGATTTTCACGCGGGAATTCCATCACAGAGTAGTCGATGCTGAGGAGAAGGTCAGCGTTGGGAACGGCGTAGACGTTGTTGCCGCTCACACCCTGCAGACTTGGAATGTTGGGGCCGTGTACGTTGACGATGTCGGCCGCTGCATACAGCGCGTCGTAGTTGGGTGGTTTGTCACCGACAATGACGCCGTTCATCTCTGGGAGGGACATTGGAGGCCGGGGAGGCCGTGGGGGGAGGTTCACAACCAGAGCAGACTTAGTTATGTCGGGAACGGCATAGTCTCTCGAGTCTGAAAGGGAACCTGAAATTTATGAGTTTTGTGGATTAGTAGTTGTTATGGAGTAATGAACAAGCAACAGTTAAATATGGATAGGTATCAAAGGAATAACAGAAATTATGCAACATGGACTTGAGACAAACAAATGTTAAATATTTTTAATAAAGACGTAAATATCTGATGTTTCATAATTTCATAGGAGGATTATAGTTGCAGTATGACTGACCTATCTATATATGTCTTAGCCAGTGTAATATTCTACCCTCTAACTTTGACTCTCAAAGCTCCTATTTTGGTATATTTTCACTATTTTCTGTGAACTGGTAAATACAACTCATCACCACGTAATTACTAAAGATGATGTATCAAGTGAGGATTTGCTAGACATTTTCTTGCTTGACAATCTTTGCTAATGATATAACCTACTACCTAAATTGAGCCATAGCTATATCACAACATAGTGTTGTCGATCTTCCATGGCTATATATAATGACAGACTTTTAAAGATGTCACTTATAAATTTCCTTCAAATATCAATACCATATAAACATAATTTGTATTTCAATATACATGTGATCACAACTAAACTAGTAAGAAAGTTCCCATAAATGACATAGAAACATCTACGCCGACTATTAAGTTGGATCTATAGATAACAATATTAGATGACTTCATTAGTTAGAGCTATAACTAAATCTAACAGAACAATTAGTTTTAATGCAGAGCTGAACAGCTGGCTGTTACGGTTTCTTTACAAGCAACAACTACATATCTATTGGGACTAATTTGAACATGAGGTGTATTTTGTAGCCTAGAATTTGAGAAAATATTGATTTGGAAAGTGGATTATGACAGAAGTGTATCTTTTCTCAAACACTACAAACACTGGGAAAGCTAGAACGATAGAGAAAAACCGATGAGATGAATGGCATTGACTAAAAAAGCAGGAATTCCGGCAATTTCTAACATCGCAGATGACACAGCTGTTAAACATGAGGAAAGTATTAGTAAAAGGTCACATTAGAACCAGATATCTATACTGTTCCTAACCCAGACTGAGTATAATAGAGAAAGAAGGACCTAGCTTGTGTATTAGTAGTGTACTGTTCAACATATTTGTAATTTATATAGCATATAGTATACTAACTATGTTGGCCTATTATCATTCATTTATATACTATCTTGAACTATGTAAATAATGATGTGTTTAGCACTACACACATACATTAGCATGGAGTCATGTGCTTTGTAAATGGACTATTTATTTGTAAATCATGTCAATAGACTTTATAATGTGCACATAATACTTATATATGAGAGCTGTCAAACTTTTGTTTCCTCTATCTAGAATGAAATAGAATTTATCAAATTTAATTAACAGCTTTAAGCACTGTTTTAATTTTCTTTGTTATTGTCAATTTGTTTTGGAATTAAATTAATATTAAAGGCATACAATCACAGATATTTATGGCCGTTTTTTACTAGTTCTTAGCTACAACTACATTCACTTAAAGTGGCAAGATCATACTTGCATAGGGAAAAATGGTCACTATCGGGGTTATTACATATTCTGAAAGAACAATCTTTCCCCG
>JAUTBQ010196161.1:0-10042 GCA_032361185.1 Lepetodrilus ovalis | reverse complement strand
ATTGTGGAATATTTGGATTCCTGTACTGCTCATGTCGTGTGTGTGTGCATGTGCATGTGCATGTGTGTATGTGTGTGTGTGTGTGTGTGTGTGATTCCTGTACTGCTCATGTCGTGTGTGTGTGTGTGTGTGTGTGTGTGTGTGTGTGTGTGTGATTCCTGTACTGCTCTTGTCGTGTGTGTGTGTGTGTGTGTGTGTGTGTGTGTGTGTGTGTGTGTGTGTGTGTGTGTGTGTGTGTGTGCTCTGCCAGAAAGAGTGGGGATGTTAATGTCCTGTAGGGTGATGCTTAATTTCATCTAATCTGACCCCAAACCCTGCCAGTAGGTAGCTGGTATTAAAACATTGACTAACCGTGATAAGTGACAGATGACACCATATGCTACCACTCAGTAGAGTACTCACCTCACTGACAATAATCACAATTACAACAGAATGTTCAGGAAACATAATACAAACGTAATTAACAAAGATAGGGTGGTCATGCCAGTCGGTCTCGTTATCTCAAAATAACCATCGTTATACTGCGGTAATAGGAGCCAATATCGGCTATTCTCAAGTCCAGAAAAAATTCCCCGATACTGAAAATAATGGTTAAAACCGGTTTCTGCGAAAGTGTTCAAACAATGAATATGACCACCCTGTATCCATTCTCTTACCATAGCCAGCTTCAGAGCTGGGTGATACGATATGACAACCTTTCTTAGTGGCGGGTAATACGATATGACAACCTTTCCTAGTGACGGGTAATACGATATGACAACCATTCCTAATGCAAGTCAGATCAAAGCAACCTGCAGGTAGACAGTGAACAACTGATGCATATATAACAAGGAGCCACACAGTGAGAATACTTCATTTTTTCCCCATAAAATAATTATTTAACAATTGACTATTGTCACGAACCTCTCATTTACTCTGTGATTGTGTGTACATTACCCTGTGATTGTGTGTACATTACCCTGCGATTGTGTGTACATTACCCTGCGATTGTGTGTAAATTACCCTGCGAGTGTGTGCACATTACCCTGCGATTGTGTGCACATTACCCTGCGATTGTGTGTACATTACCCTGCAATTGTGTGTACATGTGTACTTTACCCTGCGATTGTGTGCACATTACCCTGCGATTGTGCACATTACCCTGCGATTGTGTGCACATTACATTAGCCTGCGATTGTGTGCACATTACCCTGCGATTGTGTGCACATTACTCTGCGATTGTGTGTACATTACCCTGCGATTGTGTGCACATTACCCTGTGATTGTGTGCACATTACCCTGTGATTGTGTGTATATTACCCTGTGATTGTGTGCACATTACCCTGTGATTGTGTGCACATTACCCTGCGATTGTGTGTACATTACCCTGTGATTGTGTGTAGATTACTCTGCAATTGTTTGTGTGTACATTACCCTGTGATTGTGTGACATTACCCTGTGATTGTGTGTACATTACATTACCATGCGATTGTTTGTACATTACCCTTCAATTGTGTGTACATTACCCTGCGATTGCGTGTACATTACCCTGCGATTGCGTGTACATATCTGAGTGGCAATTATCTTAACGGATCGACATTTGTTGTAAATTCAGCTTTCATGTAAAACTTTTCTCATATCGCAGCAGAACATCTTGAAAACCATTACTGTTATTTCATTTTATCACAAATAATTTTTCTTAAAAACTGGGAGCCCCAACAGTTGACAACAGTTGCCAAATGGCATTGGTCTGTTAGCAGAAATATTCACAGAACACATACCCTTTGCAACCTAAGTTTCTAGCTTGGAAGTAATTCATTGCAAAAATAGTTTTCTCAGCTGGGAAAAACTTGCCATTTGTCTTCTCCTTATCGTTGAACCATGATCAGACACATTTTGTAACTTTGAAGGAAGTTATCACGAGAATCATGGAGACTTTGAAGGCGATTATCACGAGAATCATGGAGACTTTGAAGGTGATTATCACGAGAATCACAGACAGACTAAGTGCAGACTCCAGCCTCACAGCCGCTTGGTGTAGGCAGCTAGCTACCTCTATTGTGTGTGTGGGCAGCTAGCTACCTCTATTGTGTGTGTGGGCAGCTAGCTACCTCTATTGTGTGTGTGGGCAGTTAGCTACCTCTATTGTGTGTGTGGGCAGCTAGCTACCTCTATTGTGAGTGTGGGCAGCTAGCTACCTCTATTGTGAATGTGGGCAGCTGCTACCTTCAATGGGGGTGTGGGCAGCTACATAGCTACCTCTAAATGTAGATGCTACCTCCATTATAATTTTATTTTTAAATATTTCTACAAATTTAGTTTACCATTAACATAGTAATTAAATATCTAGGTGTCGGCTGAGTTGAAGGCTATCTATCTTACGTATTATTCGCTAATTGTAGGCGATAGTGATGAATGCATGGCATGTTTGCTACCTTCCCAGCAGAACAAAGGGAGATAATTGAACACTGTTTTCCCCACCTGGTGCCCACCTAAGAGTATTTTTAAACAATTGCGGGAGGCAAGCCTATCTGTGGCACAATGGAAGGGCAACCGACAGACAGCTAACACACACCACCCCTGACGCCAAACCAGAGAGAGAGGTTAGACTGCAATGTTCCAACAGCACCATACACGTCCCTGTTTTGTTTACCAGAATCCAGAACAATGCTGCTAATCTGAGACAACCACGTCAATCTGGCTAATAGGTTTGACATTGTGGCTGCAATCTGGCCAATAGGTTTGTCATTGTGACTGCAATCTGGCCAATAGGTTTGTCATTGTGACTGCAATGTTTTTGGCTTGGTGGTTAGCAAATGTCCAACATTCTGGTAGTGCTAATGCTTTAAAGAGAAATGTTTGGGGCATGTTTCAGCTGAATTGTGACAGGCTCTTTGAACATTGTTCAGCTGAATTGTGACAGGCTCTTTGAACATGTTTCAGCTGAATTGTGACAGGCTCTTTGAACATTGTTCAGCTGACTTACATGAAATTATTTCCAATTTTTTTCCAAAAATATAATGGGCATGGCGAGTGTGACCTGTACTGACCACCCTGTGACCTGAGGTTACCCCGTGACCTGTACTGAACACCCTGTGACCTGTGGTTCTGCTGAACACCCTGTGACCTTAGGTTACCACGTGACCTGTAGTTCCAGACAATCCCAATGCAGGAAGTTCTTGCCAATTTCTCAACAGGCCACACCCTGCACCTGCGGGGCTCCCCCGCCTCCCCACCTGTGCTGCCCCACCCCACCCACCTGTGGCGTGGTAGTACACCTGCTAACCCTGACCCTAATGTCTCACAGCTTTCAGGGCACAACACAATAGCCCCCCACCCCTCCCCCATCCAGGCTGTAGTCTTTCACTTAGTTACATGCAGACACGAGGACACTTGCCAGTGCTTGCGTTACCCTCAAGAGGGCACTTGCCAGTGCTTGCTTTACCCTCAACCAGCCCTCCTAGTTCCACCCTTTCCCATCACCCATACCCAGAATAAGAAAGCAAATGTCGGACACTGATGGCCTGACATAAATACCCCACATAATAGCACCGGTGTCGACTTTCCATACACTACACTTCCCTCACCTGGATCAACTCTGCAATTAATTCCATAATTCTTTTGAGGGTCCAGGACAAAAACACTACCTTCTGCATGAAGGAGCCAAATTGGGCACAAGTGTTTGTCATGCATGTTGGCATAGGCAATTTGACGATATCTGTGCCCCCAAAAAGGTTCTAAGTAGAAGGGGAGTTAACAAAATGAAGTGTGTTCAGAAGGGATTACGAACCCAAATTTATGAAAATAATGGTCTTCAAAAACAGGTCTTGGCCATGAATGATTATCTTAAATAACAACATAATAATTTCAAATGTCTTTTCTTTTTATGATTTCATTTGATTTTGTCTGATTATCTGCTTATACTATACCGTAAGCATATATTTGCCTAATGACATTATTTTTTTTAAATTTGGAAATGGTAGTACCTGTATTATTTCTATTTAAAAAGACCATTTTGTAAAACAGAACATATATCGCAAACATATTTACTGTGAAATGTTTTGTACAAATGTAATTAGTAGGAACATCACCCAGATTTCAAACAATTACCAATATGCTATCAATGTAGTACTATGGAACAATTAGTTTGCAAATAGGAATACATACTTATTACAAAGGGTTTAATAAAATGTAGAAGAAATCTGCAAATTCTATTTATATTAAGATTGCCATAAAACATGAACAGGGTCAGAACAGGGTCGGCCAATATCCTGAGAGCAATGTTACCAGTTACCACAGTTACCATAGTTACCACAATTACGACAGTTACCTGTTACCCAGTGTTCGAAATTACCGCTGGTCCAGAAGCCCCAGCCGATTTTGAACAGGGCCAGTAGAAATTAAATAGTTACTGGCCCGGTTGGCTAGTGGCCATAACACTAAAGTTTCTAACACTGCTGTTACCACAGTTACCTCGGTTACCACAGTTACCATAATTACCACAGTTACCATAATTACCACAGTTACCACAGTTACCATGGCCTATATCTGAAGGAAGTTTAAACGTGATGTTATTGGTTCAAGACATCAACACTGGCGTGTCAGCGACAGTATGTATTTCCACAACGCAGATCGCTAGAATCCAATCCCTCTTTATGTGAATAAGACATGCTAAAACAAAACTTTACATTAAAAACAACAAAAAAACACCATTAAACTTCCTTACATGTTCCATATAAATTAGACATTTCCTGAGGTTCTTTAATGTTCGAGTCGAGACCGAGATAAGCCCAGCAAGGGGAGTGTGTTCGGCGTCTCAGAGTGCACGAGCACCAGTGCACCATCTCCAGCTCGCGTACAAACGTGCGAGATATTTGTTACAGAATCCCGTTCTGCCAATGTCCCTAAACATATCCAGGAAGTCGTTTAGTCATTTAGTGGCTGCACACTGCATGATCAAACAGCTCCCAGTACACATGGTACAGCCACACTCCAGACGGCTTCCGCTAAGTGCAATATAAGACGGCCACTGTATTGGTGGAATAACTGTTGCTCAACAACAGCCACGGTAAAAAGAATTATAATTTTTTAAATACCTGTACGTTTTTTTAAACTGTTAAATTACAACAATTCCAATCAGATGAGGTCATATTCTCTTTGAATTCCATGAATAGAAACTTGTACCTATAAAATCTATTTGCGTGTACAATTCGTATTTTTTAAGAACAAATTTTCACAGAATAGAAAATGCCAACAATTCCTAATAAATAGGATGTCATTAACATTTGGAGATATAGATCGGGAGAATGGATTTGCGCTACATTCCATTCCAGCAATAGTTATTAATTACGTGACATACTGCACAGCGAATACAAATTGTTATCCGTGCGTTGATTACATCATTATTGATTGTTCAGAAATTCGAGACGAAAGCTCCGACACCATAACCAGATGTCAATAAACACATGCCACGCCAAGTGATCATCAGTACCAACACCTAGTGATCATTGGTACCAACACCTAGTGATCATCGGCACCAACTAGTGATCATCGGTACCAACTAGTGATCATCAGTACCAACACCTAGTGATCATTGGTACCAATACCTAGTGATCATCGGCACCAACTAGTGATCATCGGTACCAACTAGTGATCATCAGTACCAACACCTAGTGATCATCAGTACCAACACCTAGTGAGCATAAGTACCTAGTGATCATCAGTACCAACACCTAGTGATCATCAGTACCAACACCTAGTGATCATAAGTACCTAGTGATCATCAGTACCAACACCTAGTGATCATCAGTACCAACACCTAGTGATTATCAGTACCAAGTGATCATCAGTACCAACACCTAGTGATCATCAGTACCAACACCTAGTGATCATCAGTACCTATACCTAGTGATCATCAGTACCAACACCTAGTGATCGTCAGTACCAACACCTAGTGGAATATCTTGTGTTTATTTATATATATATAACTCAAAAAGCGCTTACAAACACTTGAATAAATGATAATCATAGGCACTAGTAAACAACACTAAGAGTACCCGGTGATCATAGGCACTAGTAAACAACCCTAAGAGTACCCAGTGATCAAAAAGCAATTATAAACTCTAAGAGTATCCAGTGATCATAAGCAGTAGTAAACTCTAGGAGTACCCGGTGATCATAAGCAGTAAACAACTCTAGGAGTAATATTGGTGATGATAAACAGAGACACTCCCCTCATTAACCTGACCCATCCAATTCTCCGGCATCAACTGCCTACTAGTCCGTCCACTCTTCAAGTGAAAATCAAAGTGATACTCTCACAAACTGTAAACACCATCTTGGAATCGACTTAGACAATCTATCTTCTTGATCGCCACCCATGACTGGGACTGGAAGTACCCACGTGAAATTTGTAATATTCCACATTGACAACAATGGAAGCTGTGCAACTAACTATCTCATACACTTCTGGCAGCATGCCAACAGGACTATTTGAGGAACAGGCGAAGGTTCTCGTACACAAAGAAATCTTAGCCTGGCTCGTGTCACACAGGTGTCAGGAGAAGCAGCAAAGGGCAGTGACATCGAGTGACATCGAGTGCCATCGAGTGCCATCGTGACATCGATATCCATATACAAATGTTGATCCACGAGGGCACTGCTACTATGGCCAGAGAGACCTAATCATACGAGATCTGGTTCTCGCACACACCAATCAATGCTAATCGTAAGCGAGCGGTCGTGGCAGCAAGGAACCGGCAACGCGTGTCACTGGCAACGCGTGTCACTGACGTTGATGCTACAAGCAAAACATTCCTGTACATGAAACCCACCGCCAACAGTGGAACATTGCTGGAGCCGATCAATCATAATTACTGCTCAATAGGGCTTCTCCTATAGCTCCCACAACCCAACAAGATTAAGCAATGCTTCATAAATAGGCACTACTGATATATATTTTCCTCTTAAACGTGTTTTTATAGGTTTCTTGCTCTACATCGAGTGACACACTTCCATAGAACATCCAATTTTCAATATTGATCAAGTCACAAAGTTCATATCTGAAATGTAACCCACACTGGCAGATAAATGTTTATCGAGAAAATTACAGAGATTTTGGAAAAAAATACATGACATGCATAAAATGACTAGCCTTGGGCAATTAAGCAGACACTAATTATAATACATAACTGTACGATGTATTAAGATATGATGGGATATTTTTGTACTACCTCAGCATGTTGTTTAAAGAAGTGACATATCAATTCAAATCTTTATGCAATTTAATATTTACCTTTAACTCTAAAGTTAATCAGCATAAAATTCTAACAATACTGCTTTGATTTAAACTTTTAAAAAAACTAAATAAATATAAGTATGTTATACCTCAGGAGAACATAGTAATTTACTAAAAGTAACTTCTTAATTGATTAGCTTTACAAGATATTTACCTAACTTGTATAACTGCTTAACATTATGAATATTAAATAATTCTACAAGTATCGAAACGATATATTCATATTACTACCCCAGCGTGGCGTTTCAAAGTGTGCCGAATGAAAACGATAACGATACGTGCAAATAGGCACATGATAATCCAGACGATGATTTGATGTCGTAGGTGTATCGTGATGTCACAGAGGATACCTCGCAAATTTGACTATCTCAGCATAGACTCTGATTTCTATTGATCAAAACATGCTAAATTCAGTCTCTACTTATATCTGGAGCAATAAATAGGATATTACATGATGTTCTATGTAATATCAACTTTATGTCCCTCATGAAATAATTTTATTTCCGCTCGCTGAAGCTTATGCATAAAATTCTTACACTCGGGACATAAAGTTGATATAAATAGAATGTTGTGTAATATCCTCTATATACACCTTACTACCCACCATTTGATAACAAAGAAAAATAGAGAAAAGAATACCAAGTTAGCTGTAGGCCTAAATCAAGTTTACTACGTCTGAAAGACTATACAACAACCAAACTTAGTTCCAGTGAAATGTGTTGATTAAATTATTAAACTAATAAACTTCTATGAAAACTGTTTCTTATAACAATATACAAGTAGATGAGTGTCAAGTAAAAAACAAACTTGCCCATGCATGTGGCAAGGTCTGTCAACAGCTGTTCAGTCATAGTAAACAATCAGCTGATCATGAATGTGCGGTCGACAGGAACACATACTAGAAGATATTATTCTAACGATCGAGACAACAAGTGATCGAATCATACTAGATTTATTGGGTTAACAACTAGGAAAAGATGGAGAAATCATCAGTGACTATGCGTTATTGTACGAATATTGCTGTGAACAGTTTTCAAAACATTCAATGTCCTCAAAACTGATTATCGTAGATTCTACGCTTTCCACATGCAACATGTGTTACCGTGTTCAATGTTGACACTGATGATTGCCCCATATATTAGTGCGGTACATATATTACTTATTATGTCAGAGAAGGAATTCATTGAAATTTGTTGGGAATGCCATTGAATTTGTATTGTTTTCATAACCAGATGATATAAATTTTTTGGTTTCCAAAGATATCACACCTACTTGATATAATGTAACCATTCATTTTATTTATCATATATGTTTCTGTTACATTCATGTTCTTAACTGATCACACTCTATAATAAATTTAAAGTAACACGTCTATATAGTATTATTTTGCGTTATTTTTCTATGTCTTTAAACCAATAACTTTCGGTTCTTAATCGATCGTGTCGAGTGCCTAGTGTACTGTCAAAAGTAGTTCTGGAATTTCAAACAATTGGAAAGCTAGAAACATATACGTCCTAAGAAGTAGATATAATTTCAATACGTCACACTTTGAAATAACATGCTGGGGTAATAAATTATCATTCAAAACATGTTCATGATAAAGTAGAGTAAAAGAAAAATGTATTGAAGTAATTATGAAATGGTACATTATCTATGAAGAAGAAATTGCAGTGAAAATATGTTCTAACAATATTATCTGATGATATTGTTTGAGGATAATTTATGTTTTTCAAAACCTTGTGTTTTGCAAACATCTCTATGGTTACTGTAACCTGGCAACTACAGCAAGGTGAGTTGCACTGGTGTTCATGTGTTTTAGTGCCACTTTGGTGTTCATGTGGTCCAGTAATTAGTGCGGCTCCCTACCTCTTAGCTGACCAATGACATCGTACCTCGTTATGGCGCTGGCCTGGTGGCCTTCCTTTTAGCCGTCAAATACTCGCAAGTTTCTAGAAAATATCAATATTTTTACGAGAAAGTTAGTTTCCATTGTCTCTGATCTGTGCATCAATGTGAAGACGCCATTATGACGATGATGTTACTTCCCTACGTCTTAATTGACCAGAACTATATTTTTAAAAGTATATCAGTGTTCAGAATTCTGGAAAACTGCTTGGGGAAATCACCTAAGTATATTCAAATGTAATGTCCATAGCTCCATAAATATCAGGAATTTGTAGAGAAAACATCGTTAATGTCTTTGTAAGCGAATTCTGTTAAATATTTAGTATTTTTTCTAAACTATCAAAATATCTATTAAAGAACTGATTTATCGTTATTGTGAATTTCTATAGAAGCAAGGTCATGAGCTCCAAGGTACACCTATGAAGATATGATAGTAAACATTGTGGTCAAAGAGGAAGAATTTATCTATTTGAATGTTGTTAAGTTTGATGTTGACACCATCGATTGAGGTATAAATAATGTATTTCTCTGACAAAGAAGTAATGCAGAACAAACACATGCAGAAATAACCATTATCTTCATTATTCATCTCAAAATACATTTTATAGTTGTTTTTCTGTCAGCATCATCTGAGGAATCCTCGAAAACCCAAGCTATTGTGACTCCACTACTTTCCGCCAAATACCCTGGGATCACTGCCTATTCAGAACTCTGTTTTGGTTTAGCGAGGCTCACGGTGAATATATTAATAAATTATCTAGACACGCCTGTGTTGCGTGGGCTTTAACGACGATTCAGAGTTATCTCCCCGCCTATGGATTGGTCGATATATTTAGAGCCCACGCAACACAGGCGTGTCTA